>VWZT01013959.1:279447-338568 GCA_013397055.1 Pachycephala philippinensis
TGTAATAGTCTCTTTAGCTTTGCAAATTGTTCAATATAACTAATACTGAGAGCTGTCTGTAATCTCAGTGACTTGTTTCTCAGTAGACTCATATACGTGCCTCTTTCTGTAATGAAATACCAGATGATTAATGAGGGAACATGGGTTGATTTTTGATTTTTTGATTCATATTCCACAGATGGAAGCTTTCTGGAAGCAAACTGACAAAGCCCAGCAGGCTTTTTTGGACCAATCAAAATGCTCAAGTGCCAAAGCAACAAAGATAATGATGGATGTGACTGAGAAGATGATTGCAGTAGAAAGCTTGTTAAGTGAATCTCAAGACTTGCAGGCGATGGTAAAGTAGAAAAAGAAATAAAAGTTGAGACAGGTTTAGTCAATCTGGACAGAAATAATTATGTCAGTGCCCAGAGTCTGTCAGTCCTGCCTCAGGAGTGATGTGGACTGCTGAATCCAGTTGTCTCTTTGAGCTTTTTTGCAAAGAGCTCAACTTCCATTGCACTTTAGGAAGATTCACAGGAGGGTGAACTCTCTGCACTTGAGTGCCAATTCTCAGAATACCACCTAGGTAGTCATATCAGGAAAAAGTATTATTAATGCAGCTGGTGAACCAGGAGTAAGAGCACTAGCTCTAATAATGGAGAATCGTTACTGTGGGCATTACGACATTTCTTTTTCTTTCAAAGCATTTATTCCACTTTGATTGACAAATCCTAATTTAAATTTGAGGGTGATTCTGTGTGTTCTGTGACTTTAATTGAAATTGAAAATTCTTATCAGCTCTAAGTGACATGGTCTGAAGAGGGAAAACCATGTTCATAAATGCACCAGCTCTGTGCTTTATGTTGTGTGAACTCTAACAGATCCTTTATTATTTTTTGCACAGGGATAAACTGAACGAGTTACATGTTATTTATAGATTAACATAAAATTGGAATCACTGCATTTATTAGTAATTTGGAGTATAAACTGATACAGTAATTATTAGCTTGTTAGTTTTGCATTGGAGCAGCTAAGTAGACTGAGCTGGCCAGATGTGAAAAAAGTCTTTGCTGTTTGTCACACTTGACGCAAACTGGGCTGCTGTACAATAAGTTCCTTCAGATGGGCAGACTACAGGTAAGATGTCTGTATACAGATACAGGAGATATTCCTACCTGAAGCCACTACTGTGATGATGCTGAAATCTCATCGCAGAGGTCCTTGTAGGTACATTAATTACAGTAGATCAGAGAATCATGGAATCATTTGGGTTGGAAAAGACCCTTAAGATCAAGTCCAACTGTTAAGTTGGCTCTGCATTGTCAGATTCTTTCTAACCTTGCAGTATTTTTTAAAGCAGCTGCACTTTCACCCTGGCAATCTTTCCCTACTGTGATCGTGGGCTGCTTCTTTAATAGTGCAATGAAAGCTGCTAGGCCATGGGCAATTATACTGATTTTTAGTATGTGTATTGAACTCTGTCTGACTGTGTATTTGAAAGAATCACAGCATTACCAGAATCAGGTATGTGTCCTCATTTCAAAATGAGGACTTGTACTGGTGTGCCATATAGTATCTTGAAAAGAGGTCCAGGACTTCCATGTTCTCTTCTGTCCATCTATCCTCCTTGAGTATTTAAGTTTGTTCTGCAAGGCTGTTGCTGTCTTTTCCAGACTTAATGTCTTCTTGACAGCTGCAAATAGTGAAAAACACCAGTAATTTTAGATTAGCTCTTGCGACTGAACGTGCAATAAACCCACTGCTAGCCTGCACTGATCAAGACTTTCAGAAGTATTTAAGTACATGAAGATGGTTATTCATATGGTTTTGAGAAGCTTCTGTGGTTTTCTTCGTGGTTTGGGAATGAATAATTCAATGAAAGAAAAGCACAACCAAAGACACATTCTTGGTTTCTAAACAGGACTCTATGTTTGGTTTAGGACATTCAGGAAAGGTTGTTCAGCCGGGAGCTTATGGTGAAAATGATCGATTCACTGAAGTCCTCTATCCCAGAAGAGTGTAAGGGTAGATTAAATATTGTGTCAAATATTCTGGACCATTTAACTGTAAAGAATAATCTTTCAGTCCGACAAAAAGAAGAACTTCTAACAGATCTGCACAAGGCCTTCTGGGAACAGCTGGCACATTACAGTAATGGTGAGTACTTAGACTGGAACTAACGACTTACGTGAGTTCTCATTTTATTAAAGAGTAAAAAATTTACAGCTTCAGCCCTGTACCCCTCTGTTTTAAAGAGATAATGATGAATTGACCAAGATCGGGTTTTTTTGGAGGGTGTATGTTTGGAATGGGAACTTTGACTTTAGGCCTTTTATATCTTGTTCAAGGTATTACTAGGAACTTACTCTACAGTTCACATAACCTAATTTCATTAATTTGAATATAGAAGAAGAATCACACTTGCTACAAGTATTTGTGATATTTCTCCATTTACTGTTCACATACTTGGCGTTGCTGGTGCTACTGACTGACACAGGACACTGTCTTATGATCTCCTGCTAGCATGTGAAGCCAGAAGCAGTTGTGCTATATATAAAGAAGTTGTGCTATCACCCTTGTGAAAACATAATGTTAAAGCTTATGATCTTCATATAACTCTCTCTTTTATTATGTCAGACTAAAATATTTTTAAAATTAATTTTAAAATTATGTCTTTTCCTTTTACACCTCTTCATATTGCTTATCTGAGAAGTACACAATTATAACAAAGTCTAAGCTGACTGACCCACTGATTTAAGGTTCTCCCTGTGTCATTTTGTATGTTACCTACTGCCCAATATGTTGAGAAATATACCCCTAGCTTCTTTCAGGGCTCAGTGCCTCCCATCAGCACTTACAAAAAATTACAGTAAACATTTAGCCAGAAGGAAAATAATGAGAACAACTTCAACACAATTTCCAGAACCATTTCTGCTACTTTTGGACACATTTAAAGAAAATCTTCATAGCAAAATGGCATTAGGTTTAGAGTTCAGTGAACTGAATAATAAGAATGAATGCAGTCTTTTTGCAGTATGTTCTTGCTGTAGTGCTGCTCACTCACTTTGGGCTTATTGTTGATAAATTGTGCCTTATCTCACAGTCATAAATTCACAGAATCACAAAATGGTTAAGGTTGAAAGAACTTCTGGAGGTTGTATGATCCACCCTCTCTGCTCAAGCAGGTTGAGCTACCGCTGGTTGCCCAGCATCATGTCCAGAGAGTGTCTGTCTCCAGGAACGGGGACTCCACCTGGGCCACCTGTTCCAGTGCTCAGTCATCCTCATGGTGTAAGACACCTCCTGTGTTTCAGTTTCTGGCAGCTGTCTCTGGTCCTTTCATTGGGTACTACAGAAAAGAGTCTGTTTCTGTCTTCTTTGTACCCACTGTCCAGGTGTTTATATACAGGTTCAGAGCCCCCTGAGCATTCTCTTCTCCAGGCTGAATAGCCCCAGCTCTCTCAGCTTTCTCTCATAGGAGAGATGCTCCAGCCCATTCATCATCTTTGTTGAACTCTATAGTATCTCCATGTCTCTCATGTACTGTGGAGCCCAGAACTGGACACAGCACTCCAGGTGTGGCCTGACCAGAGCTGAATGGAGGGAAAGGATCATCTCCCTCCCCCTACCTGGTGTCTTATGTTCAACCTGGTTCACCAGAACCCCAGGTCCTTCCTGCCAAGCTGCTTTCCAGCTGGGTGGTCCCCAGCATGTGCTTGTGCCTAGGGTTGTTCCTCCCCTGGTGCAGCGCTTTGCATTTCCCATTGTTAAACTTCAGGAGATTTGCATCAGCCTGTTTCTCCAGGTTGTCAAGTGCCCTATGGATGGAAGCACAACCACGTGTGATGTATCAGCCACTCCTCCCATTTTTTGTGATCTCTGCAGACTTACTAAATTTGCACTCCGCCCCATCATCCAGGTCATTAATGAAGCTACTGAGCAGGCTTGCACTCAGTATTGACCCCTGGGGTGATGCCTAAAGAGGCCAACCTAGAAACAGACACCAGACAGGGATAGGGGAATAAAGGTGGTTATTTACTTGAAAGACTTTTAGAGGTACACCCTGGGCTGGCCAAAGGCTACACCCAAGATGGACAACAGGTCACACGTTCTTCACAGTTTTATAGGTTTGGTCCATTTGCATATCAACTCAATTTCACCAATTAAACTTCAGCTAATGATGTAATTTCCCCTCAGCTTGCCCCCCTTCTCAAGATGCTGGTTTACACTAGGACAGTCTGGATGTCCTTAAAGAGAAAGCCTAGAGAGGCTTTTATTATGTCTGTCTTAGCATGAGAGAACAGCAACTGATAGGCTACAAGACACTTCAGAGTTACACACTAGGAATACGGAATTTGAAAAATATAAAAGTTAAAACCTAAGGCATCGGGTACACCAGTAGTTACTGGCTTCCAGGTGGACTTCGAATAAGTTTTCAATCCATCTCACTGTCTGCTCATCCATCCTCTTCTCTGTGAGGTTCTGTCAGGAGACTGCATCAAAAACCTTGCTGAAGTCAAGGTAGCCAATATCCACCACTCTTCTGTCATCTACCGAGCCAGTTATTTCATTAGAGAAAGTGCTGCAGACTTGCTCCACTTTCAGAACATCTAGCTGTGTGAACAGTTTGCTGATATTCACAAATACATGTATATTGTGATATAGTGTATTGCATGGATGTTTGCTTCTAAAATTTTCTATGCCTAGTTCATAGTTTTTGCAAAGGTTCAGCCACTAACATTCTTTAAGCATAAATGGATGTCTCTGGGTGATTTTTCCTTCTTTTTGTCAATTTTTGCTTGTTCCAAAGCAAAAATACCTCTGTCAAGCCCTTGATTTTATGCAAAGTAGGTGTTTATAGTTATATATAGCTATATATTATAGTTGGTACATCCTGTGCAGAAGAACATTATCAACCTCCTGGTTTCAGATAGAAATGAAATGTGCTTTAAAAAAAATTATCTGCAGTGCAGCATTTATCCCAACAGAGTCTTATGTTGACCTTTCTTATAAGCTCCTAAATACAAAAGTTAAACTGTATGTATAATTCACAAACAGAGCACAAAGCCAGCAAGACTGTGCTCCTAGGATACAAACCAAGGAAGTAATAAAGAATCAAATAGTGTTTAAAAGTAAAACACTGCTACATTCGAGTGATATTTTTATTACAGGCTTTCCTGTACTTTTGGTGCACTTTCAAGTGTTCTGTCAGTGCATCATCAGCCTGTGGATAAGCACAATAAATTAGCATGGAGAATAAATAACATTCTTGGTGCTGCAGTACTGCGCTCCTTTTGTTTCTCTACAAAATAATTTCTCATAGTTAAAGCAGCTTAGTGTAGTGGCAGAACAGCAGCCACAGGTAACTGTTCTTTTGCATTCCCCTTTCGCTGCTTGTATCAGGAGTGAAGTACAGCTCTGGGGCAGGGCAAGTAGGGGAAATGAATAAAATTCTTCTTAGGTGGACAGGCAATGAGACATGAAGTGGCAGAACATTTAAAGCACCAATTGCACTCAGCAGTCCAGGAGCCAAATAGACTCATGAATTTATATATCACTTGGAGCTACAGGGGGAATGAAGGGGGAAGGAATTTAGTCCTAAATAGTTCACATTACTAGCACAAAACTGGGGGGACCTTGACAACTTTTACTGCAGGTTCTTGGATGAGTCACTTTAGAAGTCTGGTATATATGGCTGCATGCCAGTTCAAGCTAATCTGAACTAGCACTGCTTTAGACCTTTTCTCCCCACCATATGTTACTGCCCCTGTCCTTGCATCAGCATTTGCATATCTGCAATTAGGTAATCAGCCACTTACCGACCTTCCTGAAGCAGGAGGGGGAGGTTTGGGGTGCTACAGGAGGGAATCTGTTTCTCAAACTAACACACTGCCTTTGCATAAACAGCAGCACCAGTGAAAGGGAGGGTGCAGGATGGTAGCAATCCAAAAACCTGATAGATTTAAGTGCCATGTAACAATCTAGAAGTTCACATCTAAAAAGGCCATCAGGGTAAGAAGCAAATTACAAATCCTGCACGGTGATTACTTGTCTATTTCACTCACTAACAGATTTCCGTGAGCTTATGTTGTGTGACAGTAGCAGATGCTGCTTTCTCCCTGTGGAGTTGTGGTACCTAATTGTTTGTGGTTTATGTTCCAGAATGCATGCAACAAAGTAAAGACCTGATCTTGAAACGGCTGGAGTGCCGTGCAAAGAAGAAGGAAGAGTTCAAACGCAGACAGGAAGCTGAACGAGAGATACTCCTTAGTAAAACTTTCCTTACTGAAGATGTTAATAATTTTCTCAAGGTGAGAAAGTAAAAGCTTATTTTCACTGTTCTATTAGTTTTTAAGGCCAAATGTATTGCAGATTTCTCTCAGTTCCATAAAATTGGGAATTCTGAGTCCTCATGAGAATCATGTGCAGCAGCACAGGTGGACAGGGTCAGAACCCTTGTTGCCACAGCTTTTCCTGCAGTGTTGGTGTTGTTGCATTGGAACAGAATGCCAACAGAGTTAATGCAAGATTGCATGTTTTGTAGAAAACATCTTTTACTTAGATATGGTGTGTTTGCCTCAAGATGGGAAATCTCTGGAGGAAAGTATCCGGCCTGCATTACAGGAGAAAACAGTCTGCACTGATCTAATTGCTTTTCTATGAGTGGGGTTACTGAGGCTCAAAAGACTTAGCAAATTTCACAGAAGCAGAGGAAAAACTAATTATGATGTCTGGCAGAATGCCTTAGAGAAGGTTTGCAATTGATAATTTAATACAGTATACAATGGCCAGTGTAATGTTTTCTTGGTCATATTTTCTATAGAGATTTGGTATTATTGTTCCACATGATACACAAAATTGGAGTTCTTAGCTGTAAATGCTGAGAGCCACAAAATTTGAATAACTGCTGAGAACTGCAAACCCAAGTTATTAAGAATTTAAAAAAAAACCCAAACCTCAATTTTCATGAAAAGAAGTAATTTAAGGTGAGAGTGGTTACATCCAGCAGCATTAAACTTTTGATGAAATCTAATAACTTAGATAAAATTACTGTATGAGAAGACTCAGATTCCAGCTGCAGCAAACTGTCAAAATTTATTGATCTCAACACTGCAATTTTGCACCACAGGGCCATATTCTTTAATTATATTGTATGAATTGGATAATGGAGTTACTGTTTCTGTATGCACACCTGCCTGGCAATACCTCACTTCAAAACGAGTAGAGCACTTTTTACATATTTGGCTTTTCAAAACTTGTGACAAATAATTCTGTCACACATATTTGTAGCCAGTGTGCACTTGTGAATGTATTTTCCTATTATACATCATTGGAAACTCTTGGACACATCCCAGATTGACTGAACAAAGCTTAGAAGTTTTGCATTAAGACCCCTTCCCTACAAAGGTAGAGCCACATAGCTTTATGCAAGAGATGCTGTATTTGGTACACCTTAGAAAGCTGTCGAGTAGACTTAGTTAAACTGTAGACTAACGATCTGCTCATGACAGGCTGAACAGGGAGGGACAACTTGCACTTCATGCTGCAGGATAGAACACAGCTGAGTTTTGGAATTATGAAATGCCTGTGTACAAATTAGGAAGGTCAGAAATGTAAGCCTTTCTGCTGCCACAGTGGGAGAGTCTTTTGTCCCAGAACAGATGGGGTCTTACGTGCAGAAACTCTTTGAGGAATAAAAAGAATTTGTATATACCTGCACCTCCCATGGTTTGACTTAAATAGTCCAGTAATTATTTTGCAAGAACAATCCACTTGGCACTGAGGAGCTGTTTTAAGTTTGTTTCATAATTTCACAGCCAGCCCAACAGTAAAGGAATTGGTTCCAAAGCATCACCATGAGCCCAGAGCTGTACCCATCAAAAACACTTCTTTTCTCTTTTTCCCTTCACCTCATCAAGGGGCTCACAGCAGCATGGTAGCAGCCTTGCTAGTAACTGACCTTTCTGCTGAATTTTAAGTGGTTTCCAATTATGATGGTGGATTTTGCAATAAACTTCATTCACATCAGATTGTTCTAAACACAAGTAGGGTGGTAATGATTTAGTAGCTGCAGATCCAATTTTTTTATAAGACAGAATGAGATATATAGTGAAGGCTAGAGTTCCTGTATCATTCTGTCTCCTTCATCTATGTTTCTGTTGGAAAAGGAGCATTTTAATTTTGTCGTTTACTGGCAGAGAATACAGGAATGATCAATGAAGAACACAAACCATAAAGTGTCAGTTACAGTAACCCAGTCTGGCTCTGCCTACCCACTGTGGACATACAAGTTACAGCAGTTAATTTGTCAAATTCTGTCATAAAGTGTGACTCCATGAGATGTGTGAACTTTTAAGTCTACCTCTACAAGAATGATCTGTACATGAAGAGTTTATGGGCTCTTTGGTGTACTTTAGAAGAGCTCTATTCACAAACCTAATGAAGGAAGCCATATTTACCATGAGAATGAAAGGGAGCACTTGGCAGTTTAAATCAAAATATGGAATATTTATGTATAATGCTATTCATTAGTCTATAGATTGAGATAGACTTTGTCTGTGAGATACCGTCTTCCATGAGCCTGCCAACACATCCACAGTCACAGTCCTCACCTGAAGAAAAAAATTGCATCCCTCTTAAAACTGTGACCAAGGACCAAGTCAGAACCAAGTCATAGATCAGCCTTTTCGGAACCACCACAGGACATGGTGACCAACCCCAGTGCAAAAGCCCTGTACAATGTGATACAGCTCTAACTCAGGTGTCTCATGATGATGTCAGGTGGCTGTTCTCCACTTCATAGTACTGGCTATGATGTAGTGATATTCATACACTGGAAAGCAGATTTCAAATCAGATAATTTCACATGTTTTGCAGTAGTATGTACATATTATTTAACCCCATATTGCCGAGGCTAAGGAGTTTTATGCTTAAGACTGGATAAGCTCAAATTAAGGTGGTAAAGCAAGTTTCATTTCCCTCTGAGTCATGGTTCCAGGTAAACAATTACTGTTGTAGTGATACATGGGAAGGGCATCAAGGAAGGAAAGAGGAGGATCACAAGAAACTATTAAGATTTTTTCAGCTATTTAAATATACCTACTATGTTTCTTTCAGGCTTACCGTGAGCTGATAGAGAAACACTGGCAAGCACAGTGGGATCTGGAGGAGGAGGATGACTACGAGAGCACAGAGGCTGTCACCGATCTCTACAAGGTGCCACTTGTAATGATAAATGTCATTTGCTAAATGAATTTTGAAGATTGTCTAACACCGCTACAGTGTCAGGCCTCGGGGACGATTGGGGAATTGTAGGAAAGATCAGCTCCAGGGATTGCAGCTCCAGAAAGCTAGGCTGGCAAAGCAGAAGATGGAGGCAGGACAGTCTTCCGTATCAGCTTGCCTTTTCCGCTATCTTCCCAAAACACTGTGTTTCGTAACCTCATATTAGTCAGAAAATGCCTGTGTTGTCTGCCAAAACATGCTGCCTGGGTGGCTGACAAGGCTGCAGTTATGTTGAGAGCAGACAATGTCTGCCATTACTACCAGAAAGGAGATTTAATTTATGTGGCATAATTATCTCTTCTGCACCGTAGTTGGATGATACTGTTCTTAGTGAACTTCACTTCATCTCCAAATACAGTCTTTCCATCTCTTTTTCTCACAGAGAAATTTTTTTTACTCTAGTTAGTTCCCTGAAATAGGTTCAGATCTTTGGTGTAAGTAATATTTTCACATGTCTTTTTGTTACTGATTTGGAAAATTATAGGTGCTTCATGCTTTTGCATCATCTTTAATTATTTTCTGTCTGTGCTGAAAAAATGTAATAACATGATCTATCTGGTGAAGCCCAAAACCATAGTCAGTAGTGACCTTTAATTAGGCTGGAACTAATCACTTTCAGCTCAACAGGATCTTTGTCATGATTAATTATGACCAGATCAGGATGTTGTAGAAACTTGTGGTCCCTATCACATAAGGATAATATACCCATACAGTCTTAATTAGCACTAGTCCACATGAACTTTCTCAAATTCATTTGACAAAAAAAACCAAAGCCACTGTATTTAGAACAAATAGTTTTGCCGTGGTTTTATGTAACAGCGCAAGCAACAGACAATATGAGAAAAATTACTGCTTTGGAGAAAGGAAAGATTGCTTTGAAGGATATACCCGTGAATCAGAGTAGATTATTTGTACAAAGCTATGTAATATAAGAAGAGTCAACATGTTTGCTGATATTACTGTGCTCAGTTCATCATCCATAGTTACTAACTCTTCCATCCCCTTCCCCAATTCATGTGAAGTCTGGAGAATAAACTTTTTTTTTTTTTTTATCCTACACAGTTCCACCTGATTTTTGAAATGATATTGCTTTCCTTTATTGTGTATTCTGCTTTAGTAACACAAAGACCAGACTGAAAATCCTATTTCTTTCAACACTAAGCTAAGTTTTCTCTCCCTCTAAAGAAAAATTGGTTTGGGTGAATTAAGTTTTTCTAGAATTGCCAGGTTGCCAGGAGAACTGCACAAACTTGAACTCTGCCAATTCACCCAGCTCTAGGCCATTATATTCCATATTACAGCTGCTCTCCTATGACTAGACCCAGACAAACACTGCCAGACGTGAAAAACTGCAAGTGGTGTGATCCAACTGGCCTCTGTTAAATGAGGGTCCACAAATCTTAATTTCCACTTTCTTTTTCTGTAAAAAACCATTTTTACTGTGATATTTAATATAATGAACAACTGCACTTTCTCCCCTTAACCCAAAATACAGATACTACAAATTGTTTTAGGAGAGAAGGCTACTTTTGAATATACCTTGTAAGCTAGAAAGAAGAGATAATACAAATGAGCATAGCCCCACTGAAGGGGCTGACTTCTACAGCTGAGGAAAGTGCCGTAGTTACACGTTTTCCTTTACCAGGAGCATAAAAGCAAAAGTAGACTTGCTGTTAAAGGCAGGAGGTGCATCTCACAAACACAATGCCTTTGCTTCTCTCTCTGCTCCACCACACATCCAGAGCAGACGTGCAGCTTGCACAAGCAGAAGTCTTTCCCTGGACAGCAGGACTTTGCCTCTGCCCATAGTTGCTCCAGGTTTGTCACAGGGAGAAGCTGCTGCTACTAATGGGGAAGGCAAGGTCACAGTGGAAAGATGACAGAGATTCGGGATGCTTCGCAGTGCAATTGTGTGACTGCAGCTCAAGTAGACTTAAACAAGCAGACATTTACAAGCTGGGTACCAGCAAGCCTCACGTGGCAGTAGTCGGCTCTGTGCTACAAGACCTATGTCCCCACTGGGTTTGGACCTTAGTCCTTTGTAGTTGCCCAGCTAGTTTGGGCACTTCTGTAAACACTGAAAAGCTTGATGTTGCCTTTCCGGAAGCTCTGCACTCGCTGAAGCTTAACTGATAGTCATTTGCCTTGCAAATGGAGAAGTTGAAAGATGATCTCAATGGAAAAGGTGGTATTAAAATATAAGGAAGAGGTCACCATGTGACAGAACAGGGAACCAGTGAGTATTCTAGGGACAGAAGAAAAGATGTCACTAACCTATAAGTGCCACTCCATTGTGGAAGAAGATCCTTACTTTGTTCTCACAGTGTTTTTCTAAGCCCTTACCAAATTTCTATGCCTTTTTCATTTTTTCATTTTTCGCCTTTTAAACAGATTGTGTGTTCGTCAAGATTGATTTATATAACCCTCTAGCACTAGGGAAGTCTGTACTGCTACAGTACATCGAAGAATTATCCAAACTGGTGAATAAATATGTGAAAATTCAATGATCTGGAAGCTGACTGTGTTTGCATAGGATAATTGAGTAGGTTTGTTTTGTGTACGCATGAATAAATCAATTAAAATGATTTAACCAAGGTCAATGGAATCTGTTGATGCCTGAAGTGAATGAATGAGTTATATTTGCAGGATAGTGTAGGACTTTTCAGCCACACCAGTGGATTAAAACAGTGTGCTGTAGGTGAATAGTCTGTGTCTAGACACAGGCTCCATAACTAATTTTTGAAATGCATGTTGAAGAACGGGGGTAAATTATTTTGATTATCACAGTATATCATAACTGAAGGAAAAATTGTACAGAGCTAATTGAATGGCTCAGCCTAATATTTTCATGAACAGGGTCTGCAGAGTTATACAAGGAATTTTGTGCTGTAGTAACAATTTTGTATTGGCTTGGGTAACTTTTCAGTTAACATGTTTTTACCATAATTTTCTTTTACATGGCAACAATAACACACTACCCACCCCACTCCCTGCCCCAATACATCCTGTTCTGTTTCTCTTGAAAAGATTAATGGTTGTCTCAAGTCTGTCTCAAGTTCAGCGTATCAGATAGTCACCAACCTTTAATCTGTCCCCTCTTTTTTTTTTTTCCTTTTTCTTTTTTGTGAACCACCCGTGTATTTCAGTAGGGAAAGGAGAAATTAAGAGGTTGGGGGATAACAGTGCATTATTAAGAAAACAGACATGCAGATTGCACAAAGGAAATCAATTAACAGCTAGGAATTACATAGTACATGGTAAGATAGGTCTTTTTCCTCTGCCTTTATTTCAAAACCATAAAAACACAATTTATTGTCATTTATAATTCCCCTTTGCTGATAGTAGTTGACTAGAATGTTATTTCATTTGACTTGACACAGGAATGAAATGCACAGGAATTTAGATTAAAAGCTATTAAGTCATGAGTGTTATCAATGGGCAAGGCAGTAGACATTATATGAATGTTTAGATATAAATGTGAGTTGGAGGGAAAGTATTTGATTTTTTCCTTTGTTAATAAAAGGGAGAAAAAAAAATTTTTGACAAGATAAAAAGTACAGATTCTCAGAGACTTACTCTTTCATTACTTTACTTACATAATTTTGTTAACATGAGATATGGTTAGGGATGCTGGACTGCATTTTTGGGTACCAAGAGCTGGCATATTTTTAAGGGGAGTCACTTAGTTTGTCTCAGGTGGAAATCCCTATCAAGAGACCTCCACCTCAAAAATTACTTTTGAAATTTTTTACTCTGTTACTTACCCCAAAAAGACAGCATCATCTGATAGATTAAATTTGTGAACTCCTACCATGTGAGCTCATTCTACTTCTGGGTTTGGGCACTGTTAGATTTGTTTTGGTCACTTCAGTCAAAGCTTATACAAGATGTCTGATATGGGTAGTCTTCATTCTGAAGTTTTCCTCTTGCCTTACTGCATAAGGAAATGTATTTTACCACTATGTGGATTCACAATTTGTTAATAGTTAGATCCCGTGAAGGACATAACATTATCCACAAAGGCACTTTTCTAAAAAGGAAGTACCAGAGGAGAAGATTGAAACTGCCTCCTGAATAAATCAAAGACCAGTGAGGGGGCAAGATTGAAATTTCAATAAACCTCCATTTTAAATGCATGGAAATCAAGAAGTGGGGCTTTTTTATTAACTTGTGCTAAGGATTACTTCAATTGTGTTTTATTGATGTTAGGATGCTTAAAAGCAGGTAGTGTTTTCATTTTCCAACTGGCATTCCAGAATTCTTCACATGGAGGAGAGAAATGCATGCAGTCAGCTTTTCCCCATTTAGAGTGGGTGTATGTGAAGTATCTTCTAGTGGCCAGTGGTGTGTGTGTCCAGTGTCCCAGAATTTCTGATGCATTTATGGGATGTATGATCTGAGTACTGAATCTCTGTCCTTAGTAAGATACAGTATGGGTTGGGAGGTGAATCTCTTACCTCCTAACCAAGTGTCCTAGCCAGTGAGCTTCTGGGGGCACGTGCAACAGTGTTCTACAGCTTTAATCAGATACTTTAATTCCTTTTACAAAATGTTCTATCTCAGTCATGTTCTATCACAAGTTAACAAATAGCCGTGCAGTTACCTCATTGAGATAATACATACTTTTCAGTGGCTGACATGTAAATAAACTACAACCAGCCTTTCTAAATACATTTTCCTGCTTCACAATTTCACAATTCACTCATCTATATGTAGGAGCCTTTTAATCATTTAGGTTTAAGGGGGAGAATTAATATTATTCTTTGAGTGAAATCTGATAAGCTATGTATTTCCCCTGTTTTTTGACAAAATTATATATTTACTGCCTTGTTTAAAATTCAGATGCACTCAGCATTTTAATCTAAGCCCATTTTATTTCCATGTATACCCCATGGTATTTTTTTATGCTTGATATATTTCTCTGGGGATTTTTTGAAAAGCTTTGAGATTGACTGCCAGGTACTACAAACAGGTTCATTCAATCCTGCAATCAGCTATTCTATTAATGGAATCAATTTGAATAAATTTCATTAAGTCAAAGCTCTAAAAACAAGAGATAAAAAAATATTTGTAGAGGCTCTAGTCCAAAAATAAGATCCTGGAAGCAGTACTAATTTTCCTTTTCTTTCCTGTGGAAAATAACTTTTATAATACATAGTGTGCCATCCCTGCTCACAGACAGACTTTATTGCAGTTTGAAATCAAGTGCATTCCTTAGAGTACAAATAATTTTGAACTATTTTGTTAGCTTGAGTCGCTGGGTAGAATTCAATCACATCTGCAATCTTTCCTAAATGTAGACTTAGTATTTCCCCTATTAAATTTTAAAAGGCCGTTCCACCACGTTTTTTCAAGCGCTGCATTAAACAGCATGGCCACTGTATTGTCCCTGTGGTGTGGCCTCTGGGTGCAGCATGCTGTCCTCTTAGGCCTGGCATGCAGGGACTGCCTGGGCTCTGATGTCCGTGGGATTTGGCCCATCACATTAATGAGGTGAGATAGGTAAGTATTTTGTGGGAACAGGACGTAATCACATTTTCCTTCAGTAACTATGTCCCCACTGTGGTAGTGCCAAAGGTAAGTGAGCAGTATGATTTGAAGATGCAGGGGGTACATGCAGAACATAATGGCATTGACAACAAGGAACAAAATACCATATTTTTGTTCTGTGCAAAGTATTTCCTAGTAATAACACAGAGCTGTGAGCATGCGAGGGGAATGCTATCAGTTCTACAGCAAAATGTGTTCAAAAGGGATTTAGCTGCCATTGTTTAAGAATAGAATTCCTTAACACCCTGCCTGAGATCTTTTGATACTGCAATAGAAATGCCACAGACTCCTCTAGACTGCTTTTGAACTATTTCAGACCCAATAGAAATTCTTGTATCACTGAACACCCAGTAAAGGCAGGAGAATTAACTTGTCCTGAAAGGCTGGTAAAGCTCAGAGGAGAGATGGTTTACAGAGATAGAACCATTATTCTTTAAATGTTGTATGGGATACGTAGATGAGAAGTACGGTATCTTTGAGTTTATGTTAAATCTGAGAACTTGCAGACTCGGATTTTAAAATAACAGCAGAAGAGAGAATTCAAATAAACCATTTGACATTGCTTTTGCCAAGCTAGGCCAGGCCCACAACTACACAGATGATTAGGATGGTATAAATCCTGCCTCTTGTTGTAACAGGAACTTGTAACTATAATAATTAAGGAGTAGGGGCAATAATCCTTCAGCATAGGATGCAAATGTTACCTTAATGATACTGTCATGTCCAGATTGTGAGCAATCACTAGAAATGGGAAAAGTAGTATCAGAAATTAGGTATTATGTTGGGTCTTTGTCTACTAATTCTCATACTTATGCCCAGTACTCAGTTTCAAAAAGCCATAGTCCAATTTGCAAGATTTCAGAATACTTTGAGATTGAAGAAAGCCAGTAGGAGCTGGATTCTGAAAATCCTGCCTTCTTTAAACAGGTAAGAGTAGAAAGAGCTGAGACAGCTCAACTCAAAGGTGTAGTGAACACATTTTGTAGTGTTGTGTCTCAATTTTATCCATAAGAAGAGGTTACTGCAGGGAGCTGTTAAGCTATTTATTGTTTGTGAAACAGCTAATTAATATGGTGATTAGCATCCTAGAGGGATCATAGGAGGAAAATAATAATTTAGTACTCAGTGCACAGCTTGTATATTTTACAATAAATGAGAAATATAAAATATTTTTTAGAAATCAATCAGTCCAAAGGATATTCATAAACCTAAACATGGAACAGCTAAAGGTGCTATGGAAACAGTACATGAACCCCAAATTTATCGTTATGGGGGCACAGAACTACATTTCACATTCAACCTAAGTTCTGGTCTTTATTTCTGAGTTCTTGTCTTTGCACTTCAACATCCTCTTTTGGTTTTTGTGGAGTTTTCTTTATTATTATGTTTTGGTATTTTCTGTTTTATGATTCAGTGTCTAGCAGTTGGAATGGGCTCTTACACTATAGTACATTATAGCAGTGTACACCCCCCCCAAAAAAAAAAAGTCCACTAGAACTTCTCTTGTCTATGAGCTGCAGACAAACACATTTGACATCAAGATAAATATCCCTGTGTTTCTATTGAGAGGTTCTGGATTCTGATCATCTAAGAAATTGTAATTAAAGCTGTATTTAAAAGAGGGCAGCAGCTATAAGACCTGACTTGTTCCTGTAACAGGAATCCTTAAAAGAGTTTTAAAAATATTATCGGTATTTTAAAGAAAAGAAAGAAATGTAAGAGTTTTCAAGAGGGTTAACACTGGTTTGCAATGAAAGCAAGCCCAGCTAGGCAGTAAAGCTTTTTGGACTGGTAGGATCATGCGGAGCTCACACAAAAATAGCTTATCATCCTGCAGGAATACTGCAGTGTCCATGTGACTTTCCAGTGTGTTTTTGTTCCCTTTTCAGCTGGGAAAGCTACCTGTTCCCACTCACTCTCCCCAGGAATTATCTCAAATTGTACCAAGTTTGCCAACACCGCTCCTATCACCACTGTGTATTTGACAGTGAAACTAGAACAGAGTTTTTAGCTTGGATGCCATCTGACTAAATCACCCCAATGCTTCTTGTGAGTGAAACAGCCTCAGCAATTAAAAACTGCTCATATGGGAGTAGTGTCATTAAAACCATCAGATGTTTGTTTTCCTAAGCTTGAAACTATTCTGCATCAGGATAAATTTGAATAATTCTGTCCTTCAGGCATTGAAGAGTGTCATATTTTGAAGTCCCAACTATTGACATGACTAATGTCACCTTTGTCTTGCTAAAAGCCATACTGTCCCTTTTAACTCTTCCTTCTTTCTTCATTCATTTCATATCAGCACCTGTGAAAATGTGCTTATGAGGTGTTGTGCTACATCGGATTGTTTCCACAGTAACTTTCAAAATAGGTGTTTATATAACGTATCACCATAGCCAGTAAAACAGGATATTCTTTTCTAGTGCAGTCACATGTGAGCAACAGTTAGGGTTCAGGGTCTCATGCACTCATGCCACTGTTGCATTTTAAATGCCTTGTGTAGCTTGAACCAAAACATTTAAGTTGTTCCATCTACAAAACCTGGTCTTTTTAACTCAAGCCTTAGTGGCATTGGATTTTAGCTCTAGGAGTTGGTCACCAGCCCAGTGTATTCACATGGTTCCCTCACTGGCATCATGGGACATGCAGTGAAACAGCCCCAAAGGGCCGGGGGTTCACTTTGTCACCTCTTTCTCTCTGTCCCTCTCTGTCCCTCTGTTAGGAGCTGCACACTAAAGCTTCCCAGGCTTTAGCAGAGTTGGTGACTGAGCTGTGTCTTCAGACCCTGCCTGTGGTGACCGGCCTCTCTGTAAGAGAATGTGAGTTTCTGAAAGAGGAATGGCAGGAGAATTTGGTCCCTCAGCTGGAGAAATGGGAGAACCACCGCCAGAGACGCTGGAAGCTTTTCCAGGAACAGCTATTGCAAGAAAAAGAAGTAAGATCCATGTTATGTTTTGGGACCTCAGGGTCTAAAAAATGGGATGTGGAAAAAAAATGATCAAGATACTTACCTGTGGGGAGTGTTGTGTGTATAAATACATAGCCTGGTACAGACACAGCTCCAGGCTCAGGAGGGGCAGTGTTTCCTGCAGCATGGAGTGAATATGTATGCTGTGCATGTAGGCTTGCATGGGGGAGTCAGAGAGTAATTACTGAACATCTGTCCACAGTGTTTGACAGCTTTGTCAGCACATAAACACTTTTTGGCAAGGCTGCTGTCTGATGTCCTCAACTCTTGAGCATCTACAGAAACAGCTCAAAAAACCCGTCACCAGGTCTGTTTGGAGGGGGTACGTATGAATACAGTTTACAGACAAGGAAGCCTTGCAATGATAAATATTTCTGACTAATTTTTTTGTATTAGTACTATAAAACTGGAAGCATATGATACTTACTTTTATGAACTTTCCCTACTCTGAGAAGGTGAGGAAACACACATCCAGCTTTCTTGCTCTGTTTGTGCCCACCATAGGGGGCATTGACACCAGAGAAGAAAAGCAACAGGAGTAAATGCAGAGGCCGGTGTCTTTAGCATCAGGCTGGGACTCAAATGTACCTTCAGTTTATTCATGCAGTGCTGTGTCTCTGTTAACACTGCTTCTAACACAGCTTAGTCAAAGAAAGATGTTCTCTATTCAAATGTGTGTCCTTTCCTAAATGTTAAGTGTGTGCTGCAATGTATAGAGTAATTGGAGCTTCTTAAATAAAAGGTTGGCAGATTTCTTGAACACTGGCAGAATCATATTTTCCCTTGCCCTCATTCTGCAAAGTGCCTAGACAATCCAGTACATTCTTAATGAGGTACTGAGCAAGTCCCTAATTATTACAAACTGTGTTAAGGTGTTCAACTTTTTCACCCACTCATATTTAGGATTCTGCTGTAAAACACTGTGATTCAGGAAGCTGTGGGCTTCCTACTAAATCTGGCAGTTGTTTGCTAACCAGTGGGTTTAGAACACCCTTAGAAATACAAAAGTAAAATTTTTCATTGGAAATTGTTAGACATTTCCTTTTTTTTCTTCTGTGTTTTTCTTAAGCTGGAGTTATGCAACATGCATCTCCTTGATCTTTTTATATTTCCTTTATTGTAACTGACCTGTTTTGAAAAACAATTCTGTTTTTCTGTTTTGGTGTCACAGGGCTATCTAGCAAACTAAACTAAACTAAACTGTGCTTGGAACCAACCACTGAGGGCAGTGGGTCTGCTCACATCCTTAGTTAACAGTGAGCTTTTGTATTTTCCAGGACTGCTTGCTGGCATTGAGTGTTTGATTTTGGCATACCTGTACCTTTGGTAAATAATGAAACAATGTCGGACCTCAATTTTTTTTTAAATTATTTTGCCCCTTTTTATCAAGGATTAGATTGAATACCTGATTTGTCAAGTTTAAACCTTGCTGTTCATTTTCACATTCATCAAGGGTTCACAAGTTGCCTGTCCTTGTATGTGCATGGCCTGAGCAGCCTGGTCTGGTAGGTGAACTACAAGCACATTTCGTAGTGCACAGAGCCCTAAGCGCTGTGGTGGTATTCACTGTCATAAACACAGAGAATCAGGAGGTTCTGGTGTGTAACTTATGAACAACGTCATGTCAGAGTTAGAGCACCTCTGCTGTGGCCCTTCCACTGTTCCATTGAACCTCAGCCCTCGTTCAGGGCCAGAGAGGATGCTTTATTAACAAATAAGAGGATCACCACAGAGGGGGACATCTAAATTCTGACATTTTGGTCCAAAAATGCTGTTTGTACATTCCTCTGTTGCTATGACTGGGCACACTGTTGAGTGGAGAAACCATACCCTGGGAATTTTTCTCAAAGGATTTAAAGGATTAGTTCATCTCCAGCACTCAGCTGCTAGATAATAGCTCTTTGGGCAGCACTGTGTGATGGATTCATTGTGTGTGAATTCAGGTGTTCTGGTCATGCCCAAGCATAGGTTATTTAAATTAGAAAATTGACTTCCCGTCACTTTCAGTGTACCCTAGCATTCATAATGTAAAGCAGATGACTTCCTAACTAAAAAAAACCCCAAAAAATAAAACAATAAAGGGTTTGCTGACATAATTAACAGTAATTACTGAGGTATAGAGCTATAGAGGAATTAACTTAGCAATGACAGAGCTCTCCCATTGGCCTCTGACTCACCAGCACTGCAGTTGGGCTATATTCAATATAAAAATTTCCTGAGTGGCAGACAGAGCTGTCCTAAGGACAAGTGATTCTGCAGGATAAATTCCAGGAAGAGATAAGAGTTTCTCTTAGTGAGAAATTCATCTTATGATCCCTCAAGACAATATTCTATGCAGGAGCCTAAGTACCTTTTTAAACTTAATGCTTGTGGCTTTTTGGAAAGTATTTGAACTAAACTGGAAAAAAATCTGCATTATCTCCAAAAAGAGCATGCAGGGAGATAGCTATTCCACCAGAGCTAGGCTGGCAAATTTTCATGAGCCTGAAAAGCATCACAACCCATTATACTATGTTCAAATGCAAAGTGCATTTCTTGTCCGTTTCCTAGTATAAACACAGCAGCATGAACATTTAAGCAATAAGCTGACACTTGCATCCTACAAAAAGGAACATTTGGTTTCCACCGTAAAAAGAAGAGAGATTGGACACTTGTGACAGGTGATTATGTCATTTGGGAGATCCCATAGGTGTTAGAGTGCTGACTATGACAAAAGATCCATAAATCAACAGTCATATTGACAGGCCTTTTAAATTATCAGGCATTTTGCAGCAGGAGATATGTCTTTCATTTGCCTCTTGATAAATGTGCTATGCTGAGAGTTACACAGCCACCTGCTTTGTAGCCTTGGGAAGTCTTAACACCAGAAGCCTTTTAACCAGGGTATTTATGTGTGCTTTTCAAGGTGGCTCTAAAAGACATTTTTCCCTTTTACTTGAACCACCTTTTTTTAGATGATCTTTCCTAGCATTTATACATGTCTGGAATATGGTGTCCTTTGTGGAAAAAGAATCACTTTTACAACTGAAAAGAAAAAAATCAGTTTCATATATAGCTTTGCTTTATAGGCTTGAGGATATGAGTGAGGCAAATGGGAATAAATGACTGATGAAAATAAATTTTGAGCATTTTCTCACATAGTCCCTAGCTCATGTTTTCTGTAGAGAGCAGCTTCAGGGAGCAGCCTCCTGCACCAGGCTGAGACTCACTTGGCAGTCAGTGTGCATCGCACCCCATCTACAGGCCGGGATGGAGAAATCACTTTCCTTCCATTCCCTGAATAATCTGTGCTAAAGATGTCAAAATAGAAATGAGAGGCATATTCCTCACCTTTATTGCCAGAGAGTAATACTTAACTTCAGCAGTTCTTCAAAAGATCTTGTAATGGACTTGTGACCAAAAAGCAAAATACCTAGAAGCTTACAGAATAAAAATGGGATGAGATTTCCATCTGTTCCCACATCATTGCTTGACATCCAGAAAGCTGAACTGGCATCTGCTTACCAGTTTTGACGTGGCATTTTATCACTTTCTCTGGTTTATTTTCTCACAATGATTGGAGTAACACTTTAAGAAGACAGACATTCCTTAGATCCTTACTCCCCATATTTATCATACTTTTTTCACTGGTTTTACTGGTTGAATGCAAGAATCAGAGAGCCTGAGCTCTGTTCCAGCCACTAAGTCTGTGCAGCAGCGTGAGTTTGTCCCCTCCTTATGACCTGTTGTGGTGGTTTAGTTTGCATCTTTTATCTTTTGTGAGATAAGAATTAGAAGAAGGGCAAAGCAGGCTCAAAACTTTAAAGAATACAAAGAAGTTTATTACTAACAGAATTAAAGGTAATAAAAAGAATGATAATGATAAAATGAAAGCAAACCCTCCCTTTCCCTCCAGCACCTCCCTCCAATAATCTTCCAACTCGCACAAAAGATAACACATGTGATTTTAGGTCAGAATTGCAGTTCTTAAGTGTCTTTCATATTTTGAAAGAAAAAGAGGTTTTTCTTCTGCTCCAGTGTGGTGTTTCAAACTGCCACTAGCAACAGACCCGCCCGGAAATCTGCTGCTGTGAAATATATTTCTCTCATGAATTCTGCAGTCTTCCCACAACTGCTATCATGAACCAAGAATGGGGTATTCTTTTTAAGGATAAACAAATTCCAGCCTGGAAAGCAACAACTCTTTTAAAAGTCTCTTACAGCTCCTAAGTGGCTTTACATTGCCACGCTTCTCCTCTGCAGGCTACACATGGAATTCTCTTCCCCCCATGTCTCTGACCGAGAAATAGAACAGTTTGTGACCTTTCCAGTCTCTTACCACAGCATGCTAGAAGTCTTATTAAGCTACGCGCGAAAGACACGCTGCCGCCCTCCTTTTCAGTCTCCAACAACACGTGACTTGCTTTCTCTTTCTCTCTGACCTTGCAGCCTCCATGTCGAAGAACTGATTTCTTTTCGGGCTTTGCGGTAGAAAGAAAAGCTTTTTCTCCTTTATGCTGCCGGCTGTTTGGTGTCCGCTGCGTTGCTGGCAGAAAACTGCCCCGGCTCCCGCCGGGTCCGCGCCGCGCCGCCACGTGGAGTGGGGGAGGGGAGCCCGTCAGCCCCAGATGGTCTCGGCTACAGTTGCAAGCAGCCATGGCTGTTTCTCAGCTGCCCACGGGCTCCGAGGGGTTCTGCAGCACCCAGCGGGGTTCCGTGCCTCATCCCGAAGAGGGATGGAGAGAGGGCAGGGGCTCGGCCGGGTCCGGCCCGGCGGGGCCCGGGCCCACTACCCCTCCCGGCTCAGGGACCGGAAAAGAAGAGAGTGACTTCCCCTCACCAGTGCCTTTTATATGCAAAATCGTGAGAAGCGATTGGTCCAAAACCTTGTCCATCAACTCAGTCTCTTCAAACCACCACACCTGTCTTTGAGCAAAGTAAGGCTATTCCCAAGAACATGAAAGCTTGGAGACATGCCTGGTGACTTGACCCAACATTGGAATATTGGTGCAAGCACAAAGCCTGACCTTGCCACCTGGCCTGAAAAAGTAGTTATCTCTGTTTTGGTGGTTTTCAGCCACATGCCAGCTGCCTCAACATTCCCAGAGAATCTTTGCTGTCACATTTCTGCCTGTGTGTGTGATGTCTTCATGTATTTTGGAGGTGGAAAATACCCAGCTCTGCCCGCCCATCCCAGTGAGCTGCCAAAGTGTTGCTTCCAATAAAACATACAATATTTTGTTTATTCCAGCTGATCCTTTCCATCTTGATCATCTTCTTAATGGCCTTTTTGAGACAAAACACTGGGTTAGTATTTGGTCTAATTCTCAATCTTCCTTATTTATCATCTCATCAGAAATATGTAATAATCCCCCTCCTTTCCTCTTGTTCTCTTACTACCTACACAACTGAGGTACTTTTACTATGCAGTTTAATAACTGTGCTGGAAGAATTTCTGCTGTATTCTCAGTTTCCCACTGGTCTCAGGGAGGTGCAGAGACATTTTATAAATTCTGCATACAGATTACCTCAAATGCACTCTTAATGGAAAAGGTGACTCATTCTTTAGAAGAAACTCTTCACTAGTACAGAACTAGGCTGTTTTTTCATAAGCAGAAGTAAAGAACAACTAGAAGAAGCAGTGTCATTGTTATCACTGAGTACCTTTTTGGATAGGATATAGTGATAGCAAGTGAGGTGTTATGTTTTGGGTTCTGGGCTGCAATATTGTATCATTTACCACTCCAATTGTAATTCAGATATCATCTCCTGTCTTCTGTCTCTTGGTGATATATACCCTCATGCTGTTTGACTTGCCCTTCAAAAGCAACTTCTCAGTGAATAATCAGGTCTCCAAAAATGATGAAAACCCACATCTGAGCCACAGCCAGCCTCTCATTGGAAATAAAATACTTCTAGAAAGCAAAAGGTCATTTTCAGACTTCCTTTTAACTGCTGAAAGAGACATTAAAGTACACAATGTGATGGATCTACAAGGCGTGTGCAGAGAGGTGTGAAACACTAGAAGCCATCTCCACAGAGCTGCTAAAGGGAAATGCTGATACAATTATTACTTCAAGCAAGTCTTTGCCATCTGTTATGATGATACCTGGAGACCTGATAGACCTTAATTTGATGCTTGCAGCATGCAATCCGAGAAGACACTGTGCTCAGCCATGCTCTGTGATTATCAGACTCACCTAGACTCAAATCAGTGGAGATCTGTCTACACAGGTACATCTGAGGCTCTTGCCAAGAGCAGCCTAGTGGGTCTCTGGTGCCATGCAGACTTTTGGGCTGTGCTTCTCATGCTCAGCTGCACTCTTCCCATCTGTCACTTGTTGTTGACTGCCTGCCCATCCTATTTAGGCATCCTGCTCAGGAACATGTGTTTTGGTAAGGTTTTCTACATGGAGAGAGATCAGTTAGATGTGTCATTGTGTATACTACAGAGAAGGCACTAGCCATGAAAGAAATACATTTTTATTTTGAAGCCAAACATGATGAGGTTTCTGATGTTCTGCACTTCCCAGGGGAGTTCATTCTGTGCTCACAGAGAAAGTCTCTCTCCTGCACAGATCACTGCTTCCCCAGGAAAAGACTCATATCCAGCAGGAAGGCCCAGTACCACTCGGAATTTCTAACACTAACAATTGTGCATTCATACATTGGTGCTGGTTTTTGCACCTGATGGAAACTAAACTCCAAATGAGCCACTCCCCTTCCCCTGCCTGTTCCAGTAAGGGAGTGGCAAAAGCAGAGACTATGGGTTGAGATAACCATTTACTGAAAGTACAAAGCCATGGAATAATAAATGCACAATAACA
This sequence comes from Pachycephala philippinensis, assembly GCA_013397055.1. Classification (NCBI taxonomy): domain Eukaryota; kingdom Metazoa; phylum Chordata; class Aves; order Passeriformes; genus Pachycephala; species Pachycephala philippinensis. The sequence goes on from VWZT01013959.1 coordinate 304,039, forward strand.
ACAGCAATATTAACAGCAAAACTCTATAAAAAGAGGTGTTTCACCCACAAAAAGGTGTTTACCACTGGGAAGAGAAAAGCAGATGGTGGATACTCCCCGTAGGTCATGTCCACTTGGCTTCCCCAGACAAAGGTAATATGGTGACCGTTCCTGCACACTGCCCACGCGGCCATCGGGAGCAAAGGCAGGATGGCAAGGGAACTCCCACAGTTAACACTTCCCACACCCCCCAGCCTGGACAATGAAAGCCAGTGACAAATCCCCTGCGTCAGGCTGTGCCGCCACTCTGCTGGGCTCAGTTCTGCACAGGTGCCTCTACCACTGTTTCTCCCACCCCGCTGCGCTGGAGGTGCTCCTGCAGGTCGCTGCTGCTTTTCCAACCATGCTGCCACCTCCTCTCAGCTCAGCTCAGCTGTTGTCAGCAGGGCTCCCCTCAGCTGGACCGGGGTTCAACCCCTTCAGTCCTTTCCCCGTGGCAGGTGCTGCACCGGCGCTGTCGGTTCAGCACTGCCATTGATGAGTGTTGCTGCCACTGCCCTTTCAGCACCACGTCCTGCAGCCACGTTCCGCAGGAAACAGGATGGGGAGCAGGGGTGCCAGCAGGGGCTGGATCCTCAGGGGTAATGCTGACACCTTCCTGCTGGAGAGAGAGAGGCAAAATGGTGCCCACTTGTGGCGGTGTGCTCGTTTTCACCCCAGAACCACTCCCACAGGTGTGATGTGGGTGGTACAGAACAACAACTTGGATGTGCCCACACCACGCTGTGCTTCACCCCCTCCTGCAACCAGGACAACGTCTCATCCTTAGCTGGACAGACTGATCTAGTGAAACCTACCTGTCTGCCATAATAGGAAATTTAGTCCCTTGTGTTCTGAATTAGGCTGAAACACAATGTGAAACTGTCAGAGACCCTGGGTATTATATTTAATTTAGGGCTCTGGATACATCAGCAGGCAACCTGTTTTTATTCAGCTGTCAGTAGCCTAAAATATACTCTTTATCTTACAGTAAGAGTTTGAGCCTTGCAAATATTTCAGCTTATGACTTACTATTCCTTAAATTCTGGCAATGTGCTAAACAAAATCTTAAGTTCCTATCTCCAGAAGTTTACAGTCTAATGGCAAATCCATCAAAACTCATTTAAAGATTAAATTCTTTGATCTAAATATCACCCTGAAGGAGCTGTAAACTTGCAGTCCATATACTTACCTAATCATGTAATCTCCATTTCCAACCATTAACAATGTGTACTACGACAAAAGTGTGATGGAAGATGATATCTTTATTTTATTCCTTGAAAATAAAAACTACATTCTCTACTAGCGAAAAGAAAAAAACAAATAAAAAGCCTACTGCAACCTCCTGATAAGGGTCAATGCAGTATTTCGTGCCATATTGTTATTTTTTTCTTGTTCATCTGTTGCTGAAACCAAAAAACCTGTAGGAGACACAGCTCAGGGCAGATCCAAACCAGTGCAAAGCTTTTCTTTTCAGTGAGTTTTGTTTAAGATTTTGATAATTGAAAAAAAGTATTCCTAAGTAGAATAATTTTAATTCAGCACAAGTTTGTTTTTGAAAACAAGGGATGATGCTTTTCACAAAATAAACCCTTGTTTCTTAATGCAGTGACTGACTGAAATCAGAGTATCTTATATTTGTAATTCTTTTCCCTGCTTTTAGCTCTGGATAACGGAATATGCTCTGTCTGCTGTGATGCAAAAGCGCCTGTCTGAGAAACAAGAGAAGATCATTCAAGGTGTCGTAAGCAGACTAGGATGCCTCAGTGATGAGTAAGCACAGTTTCTTCAGTGAGCAGTAGGGTAAAACTTCACTGTTGCATGCACAGATAAAAACTTGTGTACGTTACATTGTGGAAAGTAGTGGTCAGGGATTATTAGCACCTTCAGACAGAGAGGCAATTGCTCTTGTTTTTTGTCCGAGTATCAAAAGCAAATTTTAAAAAAATAGACCTGTCATGACTCCTGGAAAGTAGAAAAAAATCATCTTATGTGATTTGTCACTGGTGTGCTTTATCTACTGTGTTTGTGAGTGGTTTCTAATCTTGAACCAGCCTCTCTCTGCATTCCCTGTGTCACACTGGAGTTGCATTTTCTGCAAAATAAAATGTTCATTCCAGCAGCTTATCGATGGTTATTTAACTATTTTATTTCTGTTTTCATTTTAATTTAACTTTACTGTGACAGAACTAAAAGTGTAACACAGCAATACCCATTCTTTACACCTGAGCAGCTTTCCAAGGCACGCTTTGTATGAAAAGACATTGCACAGAGTGAAGAATAACTCTTGTCACCTTTAAGCAATGACTTTGCTGAACATAGGTGTGCCAAACCAGCAGGCAGCTTCACTGATGGATTTTTAATGGTCCATTTTACAGGTCTGTTAGCTATATATTGCAAAAACACCGACTTCTGCTGTGTTCAGTACTCAGAAGGTTAACCTTCCGAAGAGCTGGAATGGCAGCCCTGGCACGCATGAGGCTGTCCAGAAAGAAGAGCTCCCTTCAGGAGCTGAGAGAGCAATGTACCCTGCAGAAGGGATCCTCCCTGTGCCAAGATGAGGACCAGTGGCAATTACAGAAGGCAGTGGTAGGTACAGTGTCCAGGTGGGTTGTCTCCAGAGGTCTCATATGCTGTGATATTTGGCATTAGAAGTAGCCATGGAAGATTTAAACCACCAAAAAAAAAAAAAGAAAAAAAAAAAGTTCAAGCTCCAAGGAGAAAGAAGAATGTTCTCTGTCAAAAATGTGCCCATTGCTGGCATAGGAGGTTTCTGAGTGTGCCTGTTGTAGTTTGGGCAGACATTTTAAAATTGCTGATACGTTATATAGTGTGTAGCTATCTGTGATATGTGTATCATAGCAAGCTTATTTAGCAATTTATTTATATGAAAATACTAATGCAAGAAGGCAAGGATGCCAACATGTATAAAGGACTTCTGCAAAGCTACTGCTTCAGAGAAAATGGAGGCAGGGACGGTCCAAAGACCTCAAAGGACTTGAACTCTTTAGCCTAAAAAATAGATGTCTTCTGGAATATCATAGGTTTTAAAACTGGAACCAAATACATGAATAGAGAACAATTTTTCACATGTTTCTAATGTAACAAGAGAGCACCTAGCAAAGTTACTAGATATAACTAGTAACTAGATGTAACTAGTTCAAAATTAAGATATGTGTGGAGGAGCTTTAGAACTCGCCACCAGGGGATGCTGTCAAACAGTTTTCAAGTGCTATTACCCATGTTCATGACCTGTCCCAAGGGCCTTTGGTACTCCCAAGGGTATTGGTACCCCCAAATGCCAATATACCAAGTTTTTCTCAGGTAGACCACACAAACTGCACAAATGTTCCTGGTGCATAACTGTACCTGCCTTGCTCCTGTGCAGTTTTTCAAGGCATCCACGATTATCCTTGGCTGGGCTCAGGATATTTCACACACATGTGAATACATCACTAATGGGACAGGATGCAACTTTAACTGTATGTATCATGACAGAGGCTATAGTTCTGTTGCAAAGACAAATGTGTTAAATGACTGTACAAACTTCCACAGTAAATTGTATTATTATGATTATTAAAACTGTAATATTCTGAATGGGTGCAGGACTTCCTTACAAAGTGAAGCTGGGTACAATAGTTAACATATTTAAATGGCAGTGCTATCTTACTGTCTGATTACCAGGAGTCCCACATTCGTGAAGAGGAGGAGAAGCTTGAGGAAGAAACACAAGAAACTAATTTAGAATTTCACCAGCAGCTGGTCACAGAAATCCAAGAAGCTCTTCAGTTTCTTCAGCAGCACATGGAGCAGGTGATTGGGCAGACACTGCTGCAGCACGCCCGAGGGGAAGCTGAAAAAAAGAGTTCAGATGATGGACAGGACTTCAAGGTGTGGAAATGGTCAATAGTAGCTTTACAAACAAAACAAGGGCTGCTTTGCACAGATGGAAAGCAATTTCATGTATGCCTTATGCTATGCCTGGAAGTATCAGGAGAAAACTGTCAGGACCTGTGTTAAAACTGAGCATAACTTGCAAAGTATTTACAGGTTGACACTTATGTAGCACTTATGTAGTATTTGCTACAGCAGCCAAAACAGGTTTTATTAAGTCAAACACTGGAACAGGAAGAAAATTGTGAGAGCTCTTGATGGCAGAGAATAAGAAAAAGAAGAAAGAAATGGAGATGGTTATCTATTGATAAAGGTTCTATGACTAATGAGTAGTGTTTGTATACTAACATCTTAATATTAATTCACAGATAAATAATTAAATAAAATCAAAATTAAAACTTACTTCATAGATTATTAATTTTTTTCCAAAGTAAATATTTGGGTTTTCTGTGTAATGGAAGGTCACAGTAGAGCTACACATATATTAGCTTGCTTTGCTGGCAGTTGTCGTGACTGTTAAAATGGGCTGTAGACATTGAATGGATAGGGGAATGACCCCTTCCCAGATGGAGATGGGGCAAATTAGAAACATTTTGCTGCGATTTTTCACATTGAAGTGTTGCATGGTTTTCAGTATCTCAGTCTGCCACATTTTTGAAGCCACATTTTAAATTCACTATTTGGTGTACACATACCAAATTAGGTATGGGGTTTTTTAAACAGATCAAAAACACTTTTGGGCATGGAAAATGAATTGTGACTTGTATTGTGTGATACAGGAGAGACTGGTGGAATCTGCTGTCGAAAGTGTGTATGGGACCAGCAATAATATCAATAGAGTGGTGCAAAACTACTACCAGCAATTAGGAAAAATCACAGAAGGTTATGAAGGGAAAAAGCTTCAACATCTGAAATCCTTACAAGGTTTGTATGATATTGACAACTGTAAGACAATTCTCTCTCCCAGTGACTGTGGTTAATGTAGGGCTAGAGGATTTTGCTTCTCCTGACATCCCTTGGCCTAGTAAATCTGAATTTAGTCTGCCTGGCACAGCCACAGGAAAAAAAGTGGAGAGTACCTCCCTTCGCAGAGCCAGCCCAGCCCAGCCCAGAGGACATTCAGTAACTGCTCCCTGATGGTACAGTTGGTAGGAAAGGTGCCTGTCAGCCTCTCTGAGTGTTCAGAAAAGGTTGGAGGCTCCCCAGATGAAGGTTACGTACCCTGATCTGGTACTAACCCATCAATCTCTCCCATTCTATTTTATTTAAAAGCAGTGGTGCAAGATCCTGTCTGTCAGATGTGCCCAAGCCTTGCTGCCAGGCAGGACTTCAGGGCTGAGAGTCAGGAGCCTGGTCAGCAGAGAAGCACTCAGTCACAGAGTGTGAGCATATGCAAAAGTAATCAGAATAATTTGCTGTAGGTTGAGGGGACATCTTGTGAAGCTCGGCGTTGCCAGGAATAAGTCACCTCTGAGGGGGGGTTTTCTTTATATTGCATTTTTTGTTTAGGTATTACAGTTCTTGCTTAAGGCATCAAGGTCTTTTTAGAAAATTTCTGCTTTGAATTCCAAGTTAATCAGTTAGCCTAGTGGGAGAAGTAGGTAGAATAGGAATTCAGTGACATTCCAGTCTTAGCTAGAGGATGCACAAAGTATTCTCTGCACAACAGATCACAGTGGCAGAGTGTGTAAGAAGTACTTGATGTCCCTGAAGAGCAGTAACTTTGGAAAGACTACCTAGAACCAGGATTAATTTGTGGGGAAGGTTGTCACAACTCAGATTTTTTAATTTTGAGCAGAAACTTTTACAGAAATATTATTTCAGCAGAAAGAAATGAAAGGATCAAACTGAAGAATAAAGAGAATGAACTGGCATTGAAAGAAAAACACACCAAAGGCCTCCTAAATGTGTCATCCACGGTCCACCAAAGGTTAGACCAGGCAGCAGCACTGCTGTGTATTTCAACTTTGTGAGTGATTGCAGATCTCCATAAATGTCTAGCTTAATAACTGTCTTGAGTTTGCATTTTATACTTGTCTTTGATGGAAAAGAAATATCTGTTGCCAAATGATGTCTGCCCTTTGATCTCAGAGAATTACTTTCTTATTAAATAAACTTTTTGATGGTCATTAGTTACAGATTGAAGAAGTATACTTAGACAGTTTGAAAAGAGAGAATGAAATACAATGCCAAAACATATGCCAAATTTTAAAAGAAATTTAACATAAATGCAGGATGGGAACCAATGCTGTCTAATTCATTACATTCCATCCTTTATACTTCGAAGATCAAAGTGTTTGTTAGTTTGCTGTGGAGAAAACATATACCATAATGAAGAGAAAAATGTTTGAAGCCCAAAAAATACTCAAAATGGCAAAAAGGCTCCAGTGAATGCCTTGGACAATCAAGATTACTTGCACTAAATTTAGAGTGCAATCCCTCAAATGTTAGTTAAATAAAAATCATAATTAATTCATTACTGATTCTATGAAACTTAAAGTCCAGACAAAAAGCACTGCAATTAAGAAGGAGCAAGTTGTCATAAGAAGCTCTATGGCTTGTCATGTACGTGATAACAGTTTTGTAATCATTTTACGTCTTTACTCTTGGTTTATTATCCAGAAAAATACATCTGCAATTTTGACATTGTAAAGAGGTTAAATCTTTCTTTAGACATTCTGTTTCTTCTAAACTGAAAGAAATCATTGCCCTCTTTTTCATCCCTGTTTGAATTAGTATAGAAATGGATTTATATAATAAAGGGTTTCATAAAAGATCTGTTAGGTATTCATTATCAAATTTTTCATTTATTCTGACATAAAAATTCATTTCTAGATTTTGTCTCATTTTTTTTTCTCCCATACTGTATTCTAGTATCTTAAAACAAAATACAATAAAATTTGCCTTCACACAAGCAGAAGTGTGGTATTGAAGAATGTAACTATTCAGCATCTAAGCTGATCTCATAACCATCAGTAATCAAACCCATTTTCCTATTGCCATTATGATTTCTTTTATGGTCCAGTCCTTTATAAATGAATGATAAAGTTTACATTAACTTGTCTAACTCCTATAAACTTGACATTGTTTTATTGTTTTATTTCATTTTGCCCTTGGTGCAAGGTTATGAGTGTGAGCTCAAAAAGCAAATTCTGAAAGGTAACCTCTGTAAGCAGTGACCATTACAACAGCAACTTCATTAAGTGTAAATGTCAGAAACAATTTGTGTTACCTCCTTCCCTGAGGAATTTGATGGGTGATTGACAGCATTGCTTTTAAGGTAGATCAGGCAAGAAAACAGAAGAAATACAGATGCAGCAAAGTTACAGCCATTCAGGTTGTACTGTATTAATAATAATACTTAACCAGAAAGGTAAAAGAAATGAAGAATACAGTTGTTAATGCTTTCAATTGCCAGGTTTTGAATTATCATGTTTATGGCTCAGTCTGGTACTGAAGAGCCCTGGATGAAATGCCTGATTCTTAATCCCTTATCCTCACACCTGATCTTTCAACAGCTTGTCCTTTTGGCAAGCAGACAGTAAAACTGACCCTAGAAACATACGGTGGTTTTGAGAGCAGACTTCAGCTTTAGAGCTGAATTCCAGCTCCCAAAGTCCAGACACGGACACTCCACACTCCTGTAATTCCTATCTCCAAAAGGAGCTTGTATCCTACAGACAGCCAAGGCAGGTTATTAAAATAAGTAAATCTAAAAATCTACCACAAAATTTTCTGTCCCAGCAGAAGCTGGCTGGGCCAATACTGTTAATGAGCCTTTCTCTCTACAAAATCTTCTAAATGGACTTTGACAGGATTGTATTCCTCCCTCGCACTGATCAACATCTGCACATTTACATTTCTCTTGACCAGGATAGTACTACAGCAAAAGAAGATTTTGGCTCAGTTTGAACTGCAGCAACAAATTCGTCTGGAGTCTCTGAAACAGAAGCTGCTGGGATTGCACCGCCTAGAAACCGAGTTGGAGAATCAGCTAAAGGTAAATCAGGGTGAAATGCTTCATGGATCTGAAGCATTCAATGGAAAAACATGGGACAGATTGTAGGGGTCTCTTTGCTACCCTAGTTGAAATCAGTGCTAACATTCACCTGTCTTGTAGGAACACTTCCATGATGCTGGCCATATTGTTTCCTGTGTTTCTGCAGTGACGTGCCTGTTTTGTCATGCCACGTGTAGAATAACATAACCCAGAACTGAGCTGTGTTGTGTTGAGTGATTGCTGCTTTGTCCTTGCATGCAGGAAGCAGAGCAGGACTTTGTGAGGGAGCTGGCTGTGCTGACCCGAGTTCCACTGACTATGAAGAAGAAGCCTTCCAAAAGGAGCAAGCCAGCAGGTTGGTACTATTCTGAATGGTTTAAAAATTCCACATAATTCCACATATCAGTGCAGATTTTGCAGTTAACACGTTGGAGCTTCAGGAGAGATTTTTCATCAGTGCCATTTCCCTAATTGGGATGTAGAAAAGTAATGGAACCTTTCAAGGTCACCCAGTTCTCCAGCAGCACAGCCACAAACAAGTGTCACCTTTCCTCACTCCAGAGCAGCCTTTAACCAATAGATCACATTGTGTCCACTGAGGTAAGGCTTTGCCCTGCTGAAACCAAAACATTTATCATGTCTTTGTCACGTGCTTTAGAAACGACTCTGTTCACCTCAATTACTAAACCCTTGGGAGAACAGCAGAGTCAAATCACCCATCTTTCATTCTCCTGGTAGAATGGAAGAATTGCCTTTCCACACACGTACTCAGAAGTACAATCTTACTGAATCAGGAAGCTTGATCTATTTTTATGAATTTACTGTAGTTTTAACAAATTGTACTAATTCATTCTTCAAGAGATACTTAGGGACAAATTTTTAGAATGTCAGTTGTGTTGCCTGGTCCGTATTTCAGATGCAGTATCATCCTTTGAGCCATGCAATCTTCCTGTCATTATCAGAATAAAACATATGGCATTACATTTGAAAGATGCTGAAAGCCAAGATGGGTGCCTGAAAGGGAAAAGCAGCTCACTCACATGCACAGTTTTGAAGTCTCTCTCCCCAGTTGTTGTTTCTCAAGTGTGCAGAAGTGTTTGCCCTGGCAGGCACCATGACTGCACGGACACATGGAAGCTTAGTTCAGGGCTTTAAAAGCAGTGGATTTTTAACATCATGTTGTTCTCATTCAAATCACTCAAAAATATGAACTGGCTTTTCTTCTGTTTGGTAGTAATAAAAAGCCATTTTCAATTACTTGCTAAGAAAATATATGATAGGGCTTTCAACTGTTGCACCATGTGGAAAGTTACTTCAGTGTCCAGCAAGTGTGGAAGTTCAGGGTCTGCTGTGTGAGAACTAGCCAGTGGTAAGAAAAGCAGTCTGCTAGGCTAATGTAAAGTGGAGTGATTTCCTTGGAATAATAATAGGTATGTATGCAGTGTTAGAGTGTATTTTTTTTTTTGCTTTAGGTTAATCAAAACAAAATAAGCTGTACTATATGTGATTCTTTTTTTTTAATCCACATGCATTTGGCAATTCAGGTGAAAAAACAAATTCCAAAAGACAGACCTTCCAGTCACCCGAATCTGCAGAAAAAGATGATACTTATGAAAATATTCAAGAGCTCCACGGAATGACTTCTGGCTTATGCAGGTATGTTAGATACTAAAAATATGGTATGTGAAAAGCTATTTATAAAAAAATTCTTTTTTTAATATAACAACTGCAAAATCTACTTCTTAAAGAGGTATGTCAATCAAACTCAAAGCATAATGCCTGCACTAGCTGAGCTTCCTTAGTATTTACTTCTCACATGTACTTAACCTTAACCTTTTTTACCCCATAATCTTTTTTAAAGTTAGGAAATTCGTCTGTGTTTGCTTGTCTGTGCTGCTCTGTATTTTATAAATAACTTTGATTAAAGGTAGAGAAATGAGAAATACTGTCTCCAAATTTCTTTTATTTAGTTTTTTTTAAACCTGAGTCACAGACAGCATAAATCAGCAGAGACAAGTGAATTCAATGGAACTAGGCTGAAATGTAGCAACCAAAATATGGTCTGTGGTATTTAGGCTTTCAACTTCCACCTTTATTTCAGGAACAAAGGCAAGCGCCAGTCTTTGGCTGATGAGGGTAGCAGCTCTAACAATGATTTTCTTGATAGATGTTTCAGTTGGCTTATGCTGGGGTGCTAACTAGAGGAGAAGAAATGGCTACAAACCTGAAAGATGCCAGCTGATTACTATGGGCAGATCAAACCAGCCAGCTGGTCGCTGGGGCTTGATATATTGAGCAGAGAAAATCCTGCTGACAGGCAAAGCAAACAGTTGGTTCTCAGGAGCCACAGGCCTTTGGGGAAAAGTATTTATCCCCTGAGTGACCTCAGCCTGAGACTGACTTCAGGAGATGGCTCCTTTCCCTGATGGTATCAAACCTTTTCACACACTCCTTTCCCACAGCCAACAAGGGATACGTGTGTAGGGAACAGGAACCCAACAAAGGAACGTTTATCTTTTTGCAACTTTGTTTTGGCAGCCTCAACAGAGGCAGCTGAAACCAGTGAGTGCAGAAGTTATATAGCAAGCGCCTTTCTTTTACCAAAATTAATTTAGTTTAAGAGGGAAGTACAGCATTTTAAAAACTGTCTGCAATTTTGTTTTCTTTTTCTTGTTTATTCTTTCAGAGAGATGCCACAGAGTTCACATGAAGGGGAGGCTGAACCAAGGAAAACCTCAAAGATGTCAAAAAAAAAAAGGCAGCAGGTAGTAAAAGCCTTTGTATGAGCTGTCTGAACAGAGTGTACCAAAGCATTCTTCTGGGGAATCTCAGCAGCTATAGGTACTTACTGAGCTGCTTTGCTGAGCAGCAGCGAAGAAAATCAATATTAACCCATAAATCTTTTTTAGCTGCAGACCAAGAATCAACCTCAACTTCCTTTAGCTGTTAATAAAACATCCCCTCTTGGTTTTGGTAAGGGGGAACAAGGAAGTTGTTACTATAAGCTTTTAAAGATTTCTTGGGTAGTATGCAGGGGAGACAGTTTTAGATTTGGGATAAACGTGAGGGAAGTGAGCTTGTAGGAGAACGGATGCACACTTGGCCCAGGTCAGTCTGTCTCAGTAAGGTGTCATCACAGTAATGATATACTGTTTACTTTTGAGCCGGAGTTGTGGTACGTTGAGTCTTTGATATTTTGTGATTGCTACTTTGGCCTAACAAAAAGAGATAAAAATGTAAAGAATGTGTAAACAGGCTTCAGATGGTATTGGTACATCAGAAGATGACATTCGGTCTCTCTTTTGTTATATTTTTGTGCTTCCAGTCCTATGTATGCTTTTTAAAATTTGTACAAAGATTTTTATATATATATTTTTCTGCCTTTGTCTCAGAATTCAAATTAGTATTTGTGGAGAATATGAGATAAAACTGGTTTACTCATTCACTTTTTATACTTCAGTTTCTAGTCTTCTTCCTTAAGTACACCCTTTTGTTTCCAATATACTTTGTTATGCTCATTATGTTTCCTATGGGAATTCTTGTTATGCAAAGCAGTTAATTCTTACTGGCTGTACAGAGCACCTGTACTGTGTAATAAATCGCCCCACTTAAGCAATCCTACAGCTTTCATGAAGTGGAAGTATTCTGCCTTTTTAAAAATAAACATATATTTTGCTAATGAAAAGGTTGTCCTTTGGTGCAGGATGGAAAGTCCAACATCAGTTACACAGTTTGCCTCAGACAAAAGTGCTGCTGTACTTTTGTACACCAGGCCTGTTACACACAAGTGTTAAATGGTTTATTTTCATCTCAGTTGTAAACAAGAATTTCTAAATTGTACACTTCCAAGCATTTGATTCTGGTATTGCAGCACGTCGTCTCTATGGTCTTTTTTGCCTTCCCAGTCTGGACGTTTTAGTTGCTGCTTGTTCTCTCTCTCTCTCTTCTTTTTTTTTTTTTTTTTTTTTTTTTTTTTTTTTTTTTTTGGTAACAGAAGCAGCATATTCCCGTGGACTGAACCCGTTTCACTCTGCAGAGCTCCCTTAACACATGGCACAGGGAGCTGTTACCATCAGAGCCAATGATGCTCTAAACCCCTCAGGGCAGCGGTGGCTCCTGTCACACCCAGGGTGCAGGAGAATCACCCGAGCAGGTCTCTGATCACCCGAGTGGGTTTCTGATTACCCCCGTGGGGTCTCCCCGGTGCTCTGCTTCGGCCAGACCGGCCTGAAATGGCTTTTTCTCTGCGTTAGGAAAGAAGAAAGTTCGGATTGTCCCAAAAGCAGGGCAGCAGTGCCCTCTCCCGGGCAGCTGGCGGTGCTGCCATCCCCTCGCTGGAGGCGGTGGGCAGGGAGCTCCGGGAAGGAGCCGGGGAGGGTCCCTGCGCTCGGTGCGATCTCCGCGAGTCCCCCCAGGTCCCAGCCTTCCATCCGCCTGACTTTCCTGGGATGGAGGTTCTACAGACCTTTCTTTTCTCCCACAGTCACAGCAGCAATCTCCTGTCCAAACACCCGCTACTCTTGTCCCCATTAGTGACTTCAGTCCCCTTGAGTTTCTCCATGGATGCACCGAGTTCCTGTTAAATGTCAAGTGCAGATGTGCACAGTGTAACACTTGCCATCACTGTCAGTGAGGCAGATACTGAACGAGACAGAGTTTAACTGGACCAAAAAACAAGTGCAGAAAATGCGAAACAAAGCTCAGAGCAGTTGCTTTGAAGTTAATGCTGTTGACCTTTTACATCATATTATAGAATCATAGACTCGGAATAGGGGGGAAATGGGGTACCTAGGCACCAGTGACAGCTCAAAACAGTCAGTTTATAGTGTAAATCTATAGAGCACCCTCTCTTTATTCTGAAAAGGATAACATGGAGCTGTGATCATGCTTTACAGGTACATATCAAAAACGCTGCAGAAATTTAGGGAAAAATGTCATGCCTTTTTCCTCCTATTTCCAAACATCGAGGATAACATTATTCCATCTCCCATACACCCCCTCCCAACAGCCCTCACTGCCATCACTGAAATTTATCTGGAAAGCTTGTACAAAGTTCATCACAACCATGATGGAAAACTATCCTAAAGGCAGTTTGTTTAGATGAATGAGATTTATTTTTTTTTTACCAGGAGTAGACGAACAAGGACTGATAGCTTAGTAGTAAGTGCAGAGGAAATAAGGAACAGAGCATGGTACATTCAGATATCCCTGAATTTTTAAGGGAAGTGAAAATGCAGATGGGAGCTCTGAATTCATGGACATTTCCTGACCCAAAATATCAAAAAAGTAGGATCCAATGCTCTGTTGGGCCTGGAATAAGAATACACATTTTTTTGTACCTAGAGGTCCTTGACAATTACACAGGATTAAAATACAACTTGAATTAAATTACTGTTATTCCAGACTGATGTTCTAAATATGCAGTTGTCTCTATCACACACATTTGTGATATTCCTAATTTTTAATTTTTTTTAAATGTAACACCTACATTGTTATTAATGCCACTGTATATTTAGATGCACTGACAGATGAATATCTGTGTAGATATTTTGTACCCTAAAGAGTTTTCCTTGGACAAATGTTTATGTCAGGAAGATGAAATCATGGCAAGCTACAGTGAATGCTGCTTGCCACTCCCTTGGGTCTGTAAGGCTGTTGCCATGTGAGGTCTTTGAGAACCATGCCAGGTCTAAATGACAAGAAAGAGCTGGTGCCAAGAGGACTAGATCAACACTTTGCCATTGTGCATTAAGCTGTGCAATTCCTTGCTCCGGGAAGCCATTAGTGGCAGGATTTTACTTGGGTTTAAAAGCACTTTGGCAAATGCATGGCAGAAAAATTCACTGAGAACTACAGAGTACAGACATGCTGCTGCTTCTCAAGAAATTACAAAGCCCTGGAAAGGAAGCAAACACTCCGATGAGGATTAGCATTCTATGCTTGCTCTTCTGACCTCCCTCAAGCTTGTGTTGTTGGCTACTGGAACCCAGAGCAGATGGTCAACTGACCTGGTCTGGTCTGAGATTTTAGTTCTTGAGGACAAAGACCAGTATATGCCAAGAGAAACACTTAAAGGCTGGGATACCTGTCAGTTTTAGTACAGTCTTAGCATCATAATTAGCAGGCTTTGCTACAAACACTAGAATTTAAACATGTAACTGCATTGCTTTGGTAGCAGACAAACTGCAAACACAAGACAAACTGGTCCAAAATACACTCAGAAAACAATCCATGGATCCAGCTTTCCCTTCCACATCACTTGATTGACAAAGATAGTTCCCAGGCTGGTCATAGGGACTAATTTTAAGCAGACTGCAAATAGCAATAGGGAAGAGCCAGTTTTACATCATTAGAGCTGCATCAAGTATTGAAAGGTCATAGCCTGCTCCAGATTTTCAGAAGTTTGACCATTCAGAAAGCCTGAAAGCTCTGCACTGCTTCCAGCTGTAGTTGAGATAACAGCAACTCCCCACCGAGTTCACATCATCTCCCAGCTTGGTGTTCCTGCAAGGGAGCAAACTGAAGTGCAGTTTCCTGTTCTGCAGCATGTACTTGGGATTACTGGCTAACCCACATTTTCTTTACTGGTAGCATTTTATTTTTTAAGGACAGCTTAGTGATGTCGGGGCAGGGACATTGCTATGAAATAGCCTCCAGGTGGTAAGAGAAGCAGCCCTTACCTTGTTTAGCCCTCCATGAGAAAGGGCACATGCCATCTCTCAGATGGAATCACAGTAACCACCCAAGTGAGGCACCCTTCACCTCACCTGGCGAGGCATAGCTCAGGATCCCTGGGCTTCCTGCAGGCTGCCCCTCAGCAGTGCCGTGGTAGCAGCAGCCAGGCTGCAGGGGCTTAGGCCATTTCTTCTTGGAGACATCATTGGAGAGTCACATTGTCCTGACAGCCACAGTCTTGCTCCCACAGGAGCACTGAACCATGAAATGCCTCTCAAAACACCCACACGTATTTATTCACAGACACTTCACTGTGAAAAAATAAATGCATGTTAACAGTGGATCTTTGACCAGCTTGTAGGCTAAAGGTTCTCTGGTTTATGATGCTGCTAAGTGTGTAGGAAAAGTGGAATCTCAACACGAGTTACACAACGAACATTTCTGCTACCTCAAGTGTGACAAGCCTCATACATCAAGTGGAAGTTTTATTTGGAGGTGAGCAACCATTGCTACTTGCACAAAAGCACGCAAGAAAAGCACTAAGGAAATTGTAACCAGCAGTTCTAAATTTTCACGCTATCAAATTTGCCGCATAGCTTCACAAACCAGCTGTATTTCTGCTGTCAGGGTTACATCACCACAACTGTTGCTGCCTGTCAACACTCATAGCAAATGGACTGGAATAGGACAAGGCAGATGGAGACTTGGCATTTCAGGACTGCCTTACCTGCTAGGCTGTAGGTTATTCCAGGGCACATTGTGCTCAGGCTTCTCTGCTAGTGTTATTTTACTTCCTATAAAAAAACCTGAACCACCAAGTGAGCAATTTATTTTAATTCATTTCATATAAAATATCTGAACCACCAAATGAGCAAGGAAGCCTGAGAATGAGGGCACTCTCCAGGCAATAGGAAATATGAATTTGAATTCTTAGCAGAAGGGATTGTTCATGAAAAGCTTTCTTTTCCTCTTTTTTTGGGAGCAACCAATTCAGTTCACTGCAGACTGAATTGCAATGTTTCTGCACTGGTTCAGCTCAAAGCCAAAGGAAAAACTGTCTCTTCAGACCATCTCTGCTGCTAGGTTTCAGACCAAGCAGAGCAAAATGGATTTTTCCAGGGTAGCAGTTCCTTTCCCAGGCAAGCTGGAGGTGACAACATACTGCCTTCAGAATGACAGGCTTCAGGTGGGCTGCTTCCCTAAACTGTTATGCCCCACGTGCACCCGGCGTGCACCACATGGGCTGTGCCAACAAGTTACTGCTGCATGGGTGGGATAGATGGGTGCTCAGTGGTCAAGCAGTGCAGCTGGTAAAACCACTCCAGTGGCACCCCTCTGCTGCAAGGCCCTTCCTGCTGCAGCTTTGTAGTGTGGGTAAAGGCAAAGTAGCACAAGGGGAGGTGTTTGCTGACCTGCTTAATCTCATTGCATCCCACTTCCACTGCAGCCCTCACCTCCTCCCACAGCATCTGCAACACCATCAGACAAGCAAAAAGTGACAAGAAATAAGGTTTCTTTACATAATTTGTGAGAGGGTCAGAAGATAAGGTGAAATACTTCCTTCACTCTCAAGAGAATTCAAGTCCACTTCCCTCACCTTACCTTATCTGCAGCATGTTCTGTTCCTGCCATGCCTGGACACTGTCTCAGATAAGCCATGTTCTGTTCCTGCCATGCCTGGACACTGTCTCAGATAAGCCAGCAGAAAAAACCAGAATGAAGTCAAATATAGCTCAGGTCAAACTGGAGTACTGGGTACTGGTTCTGTACTAAAGATGATGATGGCAATGAATCACCACTTTAGGCAAATAAGATGTAGACCTACGTCTTTGGGAGAAAGTTAATTTGTGTCTCATTTGGGCAAAACTGAGGCAGCTGGAATGTGACAGAATCACAGACTTGTTAAGGTTGGAAAAGACCTCTAAGATCAAATCCAACCATTAGTAAGTACATGTTAGTCAATAGCAAGTACAAATTTTAGTAAGTACATTTTTACTGTGAGCTCTGTTTAATAAGACATACTGTATCATGCTATAGTATGCATATGCATACCTATACACTTAACAACACTTGTGTTCTAAGGAGGTTCCTTCTGTTGCATGATGTCAACCTGAGAGACAATTTCTCTTGAGTTCCTCCATTCCAAATTTTCAATCATTGAGTCACAGCACTGGAAAGCAGAGGAAGACGCTTACCCATCAATTAATTTCCTTTATTTCACAAGCTTCGAATTCAGAAATTGAACCACGACTAGTAGATCTTGATACGGTAGAGTAAGTAAAAATGCATGTGATTACAAAGGAAAAAATTTGTACAAAAAACTTTAAAAATCCGACAGCAACTTGGATTATCTGTAAGTACCAAAAATCTCATGCAGAAGGAGAGCACTACTGCCCAGGTGGAGAAATCCCTGCAGGGGTGGCAATGGCGTTGGTATGTAAAAATTATGGCTCTGTCTAAAATGGAAACAAGAAGGACACAGACTTGGAATGTACCGAGTGGGAACAGACAGGTGCTACGGAGACCATTTGTCATTACATGTCCCGATGAATTTCTGTGTCTCGAGAGAAGTGCTTCTTGGGTTTATAATAAATTAAAGATTAAACAGAAGCTGCCTATGCTACTCTACTGCTTACTTTCCAGATGGCCATTTTCTTCCTTCATTAGTGTTTTTGGTGGTGTTTCTCAAATACAGACATTAATCTTGGCATTGTGTCTAGTCAATTGTTGGCAATGTGTTCTAAAGGGACTCACTCACAGAATGCAACTTGCATAAATAACTCAGTAACATGCATTAACTACTCTAATACAGCGAAAGGGTGCAAAGGAACCATCATTCAGTTACGAGACAAAGCTAAAACCTGTAGTCACTAAAGGGGCAATGGAAGCACCATGCTTTAAGGTGACTATGGCATGAAAGCACAATTGTGAGGCAAGTAGTTCCAAGCAAACACACCACACTATTATCACCTCTTCCTATACAAAAAAAAAAAAAAAAAAAAAAAAAAGAAAGACATCTCAGTTTTTATTTCCATTAGTACCAAATAAAACTGTGGGCTCGATAACACAGATATTGAAGGGAATGGACATTATTCCCATGATCCTTCATCCTTGTGTTTCTGTCCATCATCATTTTTCAGCCAAGACTGGTAATATTGGAGCGCCCGCCAGGAGGTGCCACGATGCGGTGGCCAGTACGACGTGGGTTGTTGTCATCAATCTGAGCTCCTGCAGCAACAGCAAATGAGAAAACAACGCTGTGAAAAGGAATAAACCATCAGTACTGAGGTTCTACCTGGCTATGCTTCCTTCACACCACCATCATCAGCTGGTTTCTCTTGAGCCTGACTGAAGTCCTGAACAAGACCTTCAAGGCACATTTCTGTGCCTACCTCCAGCTCTCTTCAATGAGAAATGTGGGATTAAATGTTTAGGATCAGACTGATGCTCACCCGACATGGAGAATTGTTTTCCACTGACTTGAAGAAGAGATGATGACAACCTACAGACTGGGTTCCCTTTGTGAGACCAGACCCCACAGAAAGTACTACTAACTACAACAAATACCCCAAAACACACATGAGCAGAGTGTATTTTTCTAATGTGCCTCACTGACTTAGAATATATGTCCCTACTGAGTCCATGGGACAACAGGTCAGTAAATCTGATGTTAGCAATCATAAATCCATGAGGAAATGAGCACTGAGCTGATGTAAATACACTCATTTCAAACTGCATTTTAAATGTTGAAAGGTTAAGCTTAAGGGGACAGCAAGCTTTCTGACAGGCTAAATATTGCCTGATCACACTCAGTTTCCTAAAGGCAATGTAAGACTACCATAAATGTGTGGGGTCATTTAAAATATTACTGTAGTCTCCGGTTCTGCTTAATATTGTGTTTGCATCATTCAGATCAAATTTGTACCACTAGATGCCTTGGCAGTACCCAGATCCAGCAGTGCACTGTGAAACCACAGCTTCAGATGCTTATAAAAATCCCAATTATTGGTTATTACTAAGATGTGAAATTTCTAAGCATTTTTTTGCTTTGCATAGCTTCATATATATAAAACAGATTTCATATATATGCTCACCATGGCCCCAGGTGTATAGGCAAAAATACACTTCAACTCACTAAAAGTGTTTTTAAAATATTTGTTCTCCTTGGACTTTCTTACACAAGTTTCATTTAGATTCTAAAGAGAGGATCTGTAAGGGAGAAAAACTCCACCATCAGCTCCCACAAGGGAGAAAGTCCAATGACTTTCATAACATCATATGGATGCATTATTCACCACTGGGGCTGTAGACTTTTGAAGAATTAGGATTTGACACACTTGTAATTGCCTTCAGATGACAAGAATTATTTCCAGCAACCCCAAAGGATGATTTCCCAGTCTATTTCCAATGTACCACGGAAAATGTTTTGGGCACCAAGAGCAGAGGATAAGAAATACTCCAATCTGCATATGAGCAACTTCTGCACATGGTTTATGACCATGGACAAGGACAGTTGAGGTTTCCATGTCTAGCAGTTGCTGGTGATGCAGCCTGTGAGATGTCTGAGACTCACGGGTTGCACCAGACCCAAGTCCCTTCAGCTGTGCACACCGAGGGGCTTCAGTCACATCAACCAGAGGCCTCAGCTAATTGCAATGGGCCAGGTAAATAATATGGAAAGACTGACACAGAGAAAAAATTCAGATTGCAAAAATTTTGAATATTTGGCAATATGTAAAATATCCCTAAGGAATGAATGCATAAAAACATGTATATACTTAAATATATATGTAAGTATATGCATGTATATGACTATATACAATCCTTTTATATTTAACTAAAGAAGTAATTATAATTGAAATTCATCACCAGTAATCCATACATGGCTTTAAAAGGTTTCTCATTAGTCAGGCTGACTTACCTGATAAGCTGAAATTAGATTGATGGAGGTTTCTGATTGGTGGGGGCTGGTTTTTGGCAGGGGAGGATTTAGTTGAAGGTGCAGGAGTTGCATATTTTGGCGTAGCTGGGATTTCATACACAGGCCCATCATACATTCCTCTGGAGACTCCTTGCAGTCCTCCCACCTAAAACAAGAGGAAAGCAAAAATCCCGACACTGAATGCTCAAATAACACTGCCTAATGATACTGTAGGCAGAGAGCAGTGAGCACAGAGCTACATTCTGCACTGGCTGAATTAACAACACATCTATACTTCATATATAAAGCAAAATGCAGTTTGCTTTATATATAAAGGAAATTATAAAGCTTGCTCCCTCTATTTTTATATATATAAAAATTACAAGACAGTCCCTTATCAGGCTTCCTTCACAATCAAAGGGGAGACGTGGGATTCAAAAGAACAGGTCTGACCTGTTTATTTTACATCAGATCAGTCACAATCACCTTTTCTCTCTCCATTCAGCTGCTGAGTCGCACTTGGGTTGTAGCACAACTGATACCCACTATACCAACTGCAGCAATTTCCCTCCTACCTGTATTTCCTCTGCTCCTCCCCTTCGTAGATCTCATTCTCTTTATTAAAACTCATTGAAAAGGAGTGGCAATTTTCAAATTACATTTCAAAAGTTTCTACTTGTCATCATCTAGAAAAGCGATTATACACTGGACTGTGGCAGGGGACCCGTATTACAGTATTTGTCAATAAAACATCTGTCATTTCAGCTCTGATTTCAGTTTGAAGTATCTAGATTTTTTCCCTGTATGGTTCTTACAAGGAATATTAGAAAAGACAATAAAAACAACTCCACTGGCCTTAAAATTACAGAAATCTAGGAAATAATATTTTAGTAAGAACAGTTCCAGTTTTCAGAAAGAGCCTGAAGCCACTGAATTGCAAAATGCAAAGCTCATCAAAAAGATCAGAAATCTGTGGCTTACAAGATTATGGTTTCAGAGGAATTTCCCCAATAGGTTAAAAGTGAAATTAAAATACTGTTTAGAAAGCCACTATGCACAGGGGTTTGATCCAGCTCTCAAAGCAGTCAATGCATTTTCCTTGCTTTTGATGACAGGGACATCAGGCTCAGAAGAGCCACTGTCTTGCAGGCTGAGCGAAAACTAATGCCCAGAAGAGAGCAGCTGCCAATCACAGCAATGAATCCATCTTCCAGGGACCCACAAAAGGCACAAATTTATACTGCTGTTCCTGCTCCAGGAATAAGTTTATATTGCCAACCTGTGCCAGTTCAGTTTTGCAGTCCCTTGCTTGACTAGTTTTTCTGTATTCCTCTGTCATGCACTGACATGTTCAAATGGCAGCTGATACAACCATCAATGTGTTTTTCTAAATATTTCCAGTGGATAAAAATTGATAGTGAGAAAAGAAATGTGGGTATGGATCTGCTCTCCCTCTCGGCAGGCAGCAGAGGGAGCTGCAGGAGCAAAAAATCAGTCCCTTTGTCTGCAGACCTTGCCCAAGTATCAAAGGTCTCCCAAAATCCAGGCAGACTTGCAAGACACAGGTTACTTAGCCCAGATAATTTTGTTAAAACTCCTGCTACAAGACACTTCTCTGTGATACGTGTTTCTAAAGTGCTGCTTTCACTATTTTGACGACTGTCACTAATTTATATGGCACTCTCAGGCACTGAAGCCCTAAACAGCGAGTATGAAGAGAGGGCCTGTATCATCTACATGCATAATGTAAAAAAAATGCAACACTGATTGGTATTTTGCAAAAGTTTTTGCAGGTGCATTTGCATTTTACTATGCCTTTTCTTCTAAGAAGTGCAGGCCTTTCTTCTGCAGCTTGACAGAATTTGTATAATAAATGATGGAAGCTAAAAACTATCAACCTGCTCGTAGGCTTAATTTCAGCTGCCAGTCTCACTCAGTCTATGCTATATATGCTTGGCTGAAGAAAACATGAGGTTTAGTCAATTCTTCTCATTACCTGTGCTTGCATGGCGACTTTCTTGCTCAGCGACAAGAAGCAATTTCCAAGTAACTCCAAACTAGTACCCAGCCAATTGGTTTTCAACAGATAAGCACTGATATAATTCAAAACCAGAGGTGATCCAGTCTTAACCTTGGTCATTTCCCAAGCTTTTTATTAGACAAAAGAGAAAAGTTTTCTGAGCCATTAATGCTGCTAATACACAGCTCAGCAAATGCACTAACAACAGTTCAGAAATGCCCAATATAATGAGAATCTCTGGCTGACATGCTTTTCTTCTCTGCAGTGTAGCGATTCAGTATGCAATTTAAAATTCTGTTTTTATTCTGCCTAACCCTCCCTCACAAGAAGCTTTCTCTTTTCCTGAATTTTAACTGAAAGTAAATTCTATCACTATTCCACCTCTTTTCAAAAGCCTTGACATAAGGCATTGCTGTACATAAGGCAATTATGCCAACTGGCAGTTTATACCTGCTGAAGCTCACGGTGTTAATACTAAGTTAGATGAGTTCACAACTGCAGCGAGTTCTGGGGTCATTTTTTGAACAAGTCACATATAGTCCATCTGATATGGACTCATAATAGCACAACAACAATAAAAACATGTGCTACTGTGCTTCCAAGAGGGTTTGGCTACAAAGAAGATTAAACAGGATCTGACGTTACCTTATTCCTGATTTTGATGCGCTGGTAAAGATATTCAGGGAAAGGTTTGCGAGGGATGAAGCGGCCCATTCCCTTATTTACGTGCAGATTTCCATCTTCAAACACAATCTTCCCTTGGCTTATGACCACGAGTGGGGCACCATGGCACTCCATTCCTTCAAAGATGTTGTACTCAATGGCCTGAGGATCAACCAACATATTCACTGCAAGACCTCCTTCAATTACTAACTTATAATATGTACATGGGTAGTCATAGTTTTAGACAACTGCCATTAAGAAGTGTAAAAAATTGTTTTGTGTGAAGGAAAAGCAATGCATTTTGATAAAAAATTATTTTAAAGGATCTTTCTGATCAGACTTTCCCGGATGAGACATCTCCTTTCCATTTTTCATTTTCCATCAAGGATTTCACTTGTTTTGAAGATTTGCTGTATCTACCCAGAGCACTTAGAAGTATGATAGCCCTAATATGAAGGAAAATTGTGACTCAGCTGCTGGATACCCAGAGGATGTGGTCCCACCATGCATCTGCTGTGACTGTGTAAGCGAATTTCAAAGAGGCCAGCACACATATTTCTTTCTGAAAAAGCCCAGAAAAGCCCAGGAAGGCCTGAATCTAAATGGGAAATACAGGGCAGGTGATTATTACGTTCTTGAAAATACAGAGAGATCCCAAGACAGAGAAATAGAAACCGAATCACCTAAATTTACTTTTTAAAGATTTCTAAATGTTTTTGCCTTTTTAATATAAAAACACAATACTGGATTTGCAGTAAAACTTTTGGAAGAATTCCCTAATACAAAACCAAAGCACTGAACAGTAAGATAACAACTTTGAGATAGACAACACATAAGATAAAACCTGTCAGAGTCAAAATGAAAGCAACTGTCAGTCACTGGTACTCTGAACTGAGGGCAGAGAAATATGTGGCAAAGCTCTGGAATTAAACAGAAAATCCCATCCATGAAGCTGATTAGAGCTGTATTATCAAAACATTTAATCATCTGTCATAGTTTAGAATATTGTTAATTTAATCATGCAATTTATAATATCGGGTGCCTTTTAGGTAAGCAAAAAAAAAAAAAAAAAAGCTGGTTTTAAATTTATCCTCACAGCCTTATTAACCTCAGCTGCAGAGCTGCTGATTCACACCTATTCATAGATCTGCCACAAGCATGCAAAAAATAAATAGTGCAAGAGTATATGCAGAGAGAAAAGAAATCCTTCCTGATCCCAATGCTTCTCACACAGGACTTCAATACTCTCATGTCCTGAAACATTTACCCAGTTCAGAACAGGAGTAGGCAGTTATCTCCCTCCTCTCTATCCTGTGCTATTGGTGTTCCCATGATTTAGGTCAACAGCTAAAAGCAACAGTGACATTTCTTTTTTCTTGCTGGTTTCCATTTCCTCCTTACCGATTTATGGCTTTTGGCTGTTATAGTCTTCACCTTATCAGGGTCCCAAATAACAACATCAGCATCCGATCCCACAGCAATCCGGCCTTTTCTTGGGTACAGATTAAAGATTTTGGCAGCATTGGTGCTGGTGACAGCTACGAACTGGCTCTCGTCCATCTTGCCTGTGGCCTAAAAAACAATGTGATTTGAGCAAAACACACTTATGAAATGAGGATTTACTATTCAAAGTACTGAAAGGTCAGGGAGATATTGGAAGGCACGGACTTTACAGAAATGGTGATGTTGCATGAAACAGAGATTGTATCACACAGGACTTTATATATGGCTCATTACTTGGAAGTTTCAAATGAGTGTGTTACTCCAGGCATTGCAAAGGACAGCCAATGAAACCTTAGTGCACATGATACCATCAAAGTGCTCAGTTATCTGGGGTCCCCTTCTCTACACACTGAGGCCTAAGCGTGTTTTGTTGCTAGTCCTAGTAATTTCCGTTTAAATATTTAAATGATTTTAAAATGGAGAAACTCATGAGTGTTACAAGATGAAACAAAAGATCAAGATTCCAACATTTTTGGGAACATCTCTTGCAAATTAAGTCCATTCTATTATTAGTATTGTCAGACCTATACATCTAAGTAATACAACCAATTATAAAGTCCTTGCCTGGAGAAATGTCATCACCAATAGAGCTTGGTATACAGTCAGTGATGGTAATTGCAACTGTAAGAACAGCATTTTGATTTCTCAGTAGAGCATTTAGGGGTCTTCCCTGGCAATGAGCAAGAACAATGTTCTAAGGAAGAACAGTGCCAAGCCTTTTAATAATAAATAAACACTTATTTCCTGCCTGGTAAAATATAAGATTTGTAAAGTATAAGCTACTCAGTGGTGCAGGACTGAATGTTACCAACTGCAAATCCCATGTTGCAGCCCTTCCCGCAGTTCCTTCCCATTGAGGGAGTAACAAAAGGAAAATATCAGCAGCTGGCTGTGCTTTGCTTGCTTCCCTGCTTTGCTCCTACATGGCAGGTATCTGAAGCTGCTTCTGTGCTTGGAATCTCAATAGCTGTCCCTGAATAAAGTGGTTATGAAATACATTCTGGGAGAAGTGCTCATCAGAGCACTGTAAATACTGCCACTTCCCAGTCTGCAACGTGCATTGGAGCACAATGCAGTGTGTGTGTGTGAGTGTGCAGAGTGTGCACGTGGAGACAGACAATAGAGGGAGAATATCATTATACATTAGAATCCATGGAACCATCAAAAAATTCCTGACTTATACCGGCACTCCACTGCAAACTATGCCAGTATGAATTACGTGCAACGCTCTCCTTCAAAGCATTTCATCATTTAGCCTCAGGCTCGGCTGCCATCCATTTGTAATTTCTCAAAAACGATGAGACACTTTCCAAATTCAAACAATCCATTCATCACGTTTATATGAGGTCCACTTCAAAACCATTAAATTGCTCCAGATACCACATCTCTCAGAAGCATCCGCTCTGACACAAACGGAAAATAGAGCAGTGGAGCCTGGGAAGCCTCAGGTCTAATAAAACACAATACTGTTGCAGTGTCAGAAGTGGAACACAGCCCTGAGTTTAAAAAACTGGAAGAGGTTTTTGAAATAAGCAATTCACCTCACAGTAGCATTCTCTCAGGGAATTCTCAGAAATATATCAGAAAGTCACTTAAGCAATGGCCAAGAGTCTCTTGGCTTTCATTATTCAGCCAACACTCCATTTTCTTTTAGTCTATAAAAGTAAGTAATTACTTACTACAGCCTTGTCCCAGACAACAGTCATCCTTTCCTCAATTCCATTGACCCCTTCGGGAATCATAGTGAAGTTGTCCTTTCCAATGGCTTTCTGGGCAGTGCTATAGGGGCAATGTCCACTTCCCGTCACCTGCAGGTCCCCACTGTGGAGTTAACACACAGAAGGTTTAGACCAGGCATCACCAAGGTGACCTTGGTCTCAGACAGGCTGTGAATGGACCTTTCAAGCCTACACACCAGAGGCATAGGCTGTAAATCATGCCAGCAGCCTTTCCACATTGGCTACAGATCACTGAGAGCAACAATGGCGCTGGACATCTCCACTTTCCCCAGGAGCACCCTGAACTCCCGGATTACAGCCCCCTCCGGTTCCAGGCTGCTTATCGACAGAGATCAGGCAAAAGCCCACTAACCAGGACAAAGGATTACCCCAGGATTAAGGAAATGATCAGAAGCTTGTATGAAATGTCTGCCACTCTAAAGATAAATTAATTCACAACCACTTTAAGAAATATTGGCAAATTTCACAACGCAAAGTCATGAGCTTCAAACGTGTTCCCCTGCATTTCTCTCCTGCACATGTATCTTTCTTGCAAAACTTACATGAATACTTCTCATCTGACCTTCCAAAACAGAACCAAGATAATAAAAAAATAAAGTTTTTTATCAGGTAGTTTTCTAATTAAACAACAAAAGGCATAGTGCAAGTCAAACACATGCTCTGGATTTATCTGACTTAAGGGTCTTACATGGAAAAAGGCATGGAGAAAAATGCAAAAAGAGCTACCATTTAATAATGCTTTTATTTAAGAAATTGGGTTTTCAGCCTAGAGAAATTTTTTTTTTTTGCAGAGAGCAGAACTGCATCACAGCTGCTCCTGGGAATAAGGAGGAAGAACATAATCAATATGCAGAATCTTGCAAAAATAGAAGGACGAAAAAGAAGGTTCTCCAATATCCACAGGAAACGTGGTATTTTTAGCTCTTGATTAAGCTTACAGGAGGCAAGCCCATTAGAACTCACTACGATTTCTCTTCCATCACTCCATAAGGGTGACGTCCCCAAGAGCCTGTCATCCTTTTCTTTAACTGATAATGTAAATTCCAGCTCTGAAACAACTGAATGATTCTGGTCCACAAATCTAGATCCATCAAGCTAACAAACAGCCAAGTACAGAAGAAAAAGGTATCACACATGAGTAATTCTAATGCCATTTTTTGGGCCGCCAGCCCTAATGATTGCTGACAGAGAAGAGTCTTTGGCCTCTTTTCTGGTTCTTCACCATGCTCACAAGCCATCCATCCAGATTTTAGCAGAAGCCAAACCCATGAATTCAGTACAGAAAAGGCTGCTATGCTTTAGCTACTCCTCATTATTAATGACTGCCTGGTGTTACTCCACAGGATTAAGCCAGTTTCATCAGTTAAAAATAATTTATTTTAACGTAACAATAAAGTCAGAAGGTTGCAATGCCATTTCTTCGTTTTTGATGCTCTTCTAATCAGCAAAGCTTCCTGTGGCCTCTCTCTTTCTGCTCTATGATTGATATAACCATGAAAACCTGACTGTCACAGCCAGGCCCTGTATCACAGCCCACTTCCCAGAGGTTATGCTGTGCTTCTAACACCACACTACTAATTCCTGCACCTGAAAGGTAAGAAAAACTTGCTTTCTTAACTCCATATTCCCTCTCCTCTGACATTTAACGACATTACTGACATGAGCTGCACTCCCCAGTCAAATCAACAGAAGACTTCTGAAACTGAAATGTGTCACTTGAGAGCTGCCCATCACCTCCCGGTTAACCCCATGGGCACTCCTACTGTCTGGACACGCTCTACTGTCAAATGGGGGATAAGCATCACATCACCTAAAAAATGAGAGACAGGAAGGGATCATCACAAACTAAATGCCAGATCAGTACCTTGTTATCCTATTCTTCCCCTTAAACAAGGCTTTCATGGCAAGTTGCATCTTCTATGTAGCACCAAGATCTCACATTTCTGATTCACAAGAGATGGCACATCACATCTGCAGTAATGCAGCAGCACACCGTGGAAGATCAAAGCTAACTCAGGTTCATGACCCACAGATGACACAAAGGCCAAATCTCATGAGGCAAATGCAATCTGCAAATCCCATGAGACATGATGGGGTTTTACACATTCAGCTTTTCAGTGGAAAATCTATGCTTTCTGTGGAAAAGAGCACAAGCTGTATGCTGCGTGCTTGCAGAGGAAGGATGTTGTAAGGATTTTTTAATGAATGTAAAATACTGGTATCCAAATCAACAGTGAAATAGAAACGTGAAATACTGTCTTTACCATCATCCTTGCATAAAATTCCCCACAAATGCAGGGCAGACTGATAAAATATACGGTTCTTCTTTTAGTTTCACAGTACAGATTTAAAGTATTAAAACTGAAAGCAGGCTAAGCTGCTGTCATTTAAGATCTAGGTCTTTAAGCCACTAGGAAAAAAAAAAGCCATTTTTGCATGCTTGGAGAATAATGAAAACTTCTGTAAGTCCTCAGTTTGTCTTTCTGATGTTTTAAAAAGTCATCATTTGGATTCCAGTTCTAAAAATGTTCTTGCTATTTTAGCTAATCTGCTTTGACCCACATGCTATTATTTTGGGACTCTCTTCTAGAAAGCATATATAGCCATTCAGAGTGAAGAGTCAAACATTTTGATACGTATTTACATGTGCTGACTAAGAGCCTTACTCTCATACAGTGAGCTTCACCCTTTACAGTGCTGATAGTGATGAATCAGACCAAGAAAGTAATTTTTTTCTGTGTCCTTGTTTGGAACAAAAAGCTCATTTATGGAAAAGCATTTTTGCCATCAGACTGTCAGAAGAGAACAACCTGCTGCATATTCTTACCAGAGCCATACGTAACTCAGAGCTCAACTGCAGCATCTTTAGAGCAGTTGAGTTAAAGCCTGGGTGGGCTCTGGTGGCTGTACAGCCTGATCCACTGTGTGCAAGGGGAGATGTGGCACTGACTGATGGCATCTCCCTGTCACATGTGTGTGCCCACCCACCTCCCAGAGAGCTGCTCCAAAGATGGTCACTTTCAAGGTTCAAATTCCACTGCTCTGCCTAGAGCATTGGAAACCCTGGAACGGGGAGGCAGCAGGTGAGGTGGGCGCCACCACAGGAAGGTAAATAAGGATTTGAATGGTAACTTGAGCTCCTCACTCCAGCCCTAGTAATCTATCCTGGTGGGGCTTCAGCTGTGAATTTCTCTATCATTTCAGAGCAGATGGTCTTTTGCTTAAGCTAAAGAAGACTCACAGTTGGATACAAGCAGGGAATACTTTCAGAGATGGGTTTACAGTCTGGGTTTCTGGCAAGGTATTGCTGATATCTTCTTTTCTGTATGAGAAAGACACTTCTTCCTCTGCTGTCCACATTCCTTTCACCTATCTAGTGATTAAACTCTGCCTGCCAACCTGAAGGCAGTTACCTCACCTCCCCGGCCTGTCAAGTGATGGCCTTCAGTCTCCAGCTGTCTCCACCCAAGCCCCTGACAGTCCACTGTGATCCACTCTGGCCTCTTTCTCCTGACATACCTGCTCTACATGTACCACTTATCTTTGCCATCTTCCAGCTGGAGGACCCTGGAGCCCATAAAGACACAAGGCAAGCTAAAAATAACAAGGCTGCAAGAACTGGACACAAGTAAACTTGTATGATTTTGGTCCCTCCCAGATGAAGGCAAACTACCAAGTCAGAAGTTTTCAATATGCAGGAGACAAACCGATGGAACTCTGCTACAAACACAAGTTACTTTAGGACAAGCCAATTTTCAGAAGAACTCACAGCTGAGAGTCCAGCACCAGTTTTGACATAAACTGCCCCAAGAAATTTTTCTTGGTTCTAGGTATCTCCGCATTCAGGAACAGCCCTCATTTCAGGGGCTGTGCTTGTCAAATATGACTGGGGCTTAAAATTGAGTCCGTTCTCAAAGAAGGTCTATCCACCAGGCTGTTGCTTATGCTGGACAGTGAGGATGCCATCCCATCATATATCAATAATTCAGCTAAAGAAAACAGAGAACTAGGGAGAAAGACAATTTGAAGTCCTGACAATCTAGTTGTACAACTAGGAATCACTTGAAAAGCAGAAAGAAAAATAATTAATTCCTGAATAGCTAGCAGCTGCCTCTCTATCAAGCCAACCAGCAACTGGAGTGTCCCTGACTGCTCACCTGACTGACAGCCTAAGCATAAGGATACAACTATCCCTGGTTTTCTATGTCCCTTCTCTGCTGTTTCATGTATGAGACTGGTCTAAAGGAAACCAGGCTGATCCCTAGATGCTTCATCCCATGCGGCTTTTGCACTTGCCTCACCATCAGCCTGTAAAAAAAAAAAAGGAAGTCTTACCATGCTAAGAGCGAATTTAAGTGGTCTGGAGTGGTAGGGTCAGGGCTCAGAGGTGGTGAGGTCACAAAAGCTGCAGCCTTGGCCCAGTTTTTGCTCCAGTAATGTGTCCCATCTGTCCCCAAGCTGGCAGTGATCGGCTCTCCAAAAACAAGGGGACCTTGGAGAAAGCAAGGATATACAGGAACTAATTACAACCCACTCTCTCTTCAGCACATGACACTGCTTGCTGCATGCAGCCATCTATAATTCACACATTGCTACACGGCTACTGCAGCTCCCAGAAAATTAAACAGCCCTGGCTTTGTCTGTATGATAAAAAATTAATCAGGAGTCTCTCTGAGCTCTACATGGTTTTGATCAGCCTATTTACAAATCTTTCTTTCTAATCCAGAAGGAGACAGTTCAGACCCGCTTTTAATTTGTACTGTTTTAATCACAGCCATGTTCTCTCTGTTGCTCCAATTCAGAGTGCACTGGATGGTGGGATCACTTCAGCAGACAGATGCCTTTTTACTACTCCCAGGTTGGGCGCAGCACCAGCAGATAGCAGCATATGATCCCCAGCAGCACACTCCAGGTCTCCAAGAATACAAATATCAAGACAATAATTTGCTCTTTGGCTTTTCCATATTGCTCACAAGCTCTGTAGTCCCAACCAGCAGAACAGCTCTGACTTGAACACGCAGCTTCAGAAGCAGCTGCCTTCAGGCTCACAAGACCCTTTTGGGTGCTTTGTAACCTGGATCCCACCACGGCCCCAGCAAGCAGGGCCAACCTGCAGTGCACATCAGAGGAGGTCAGCTTCCAGCAACAAGGCCAGGAGAGAGCTCCAAGCATCTCTAACAGCAGGGTCACTGCCCAAGCCACACCTCAGAGTGTGACAATCTGAAACACTGGCATGGAGGATGTGCTAGATCCCATTAGGAATTAAGTATCTCCCTCCCATGAACAGAGATATAGCAGTCTAAGAAGTAAAAGAGAAAACAAGATAAAGAGTTACAATTCAGTCTTCAAGAGGACAGTGTGAGGGGACAGCTTCTCAACTTAAAAATATAAAAGGAGTTCCCCTCACCCTTCCCAGCCATATTTAGAGTCTGTGATGGTGCTACCTTCTTTGGTAACATCTCCCTATAGCCTGTCATTTGGGTACAGGTTTTGTCACTGAGCTTCTATTCAACAAAAACAAAAAAAGAGTTTGGGGGAGCAAAGGAAGTCACTTACCTCTCTTCCTGGCCAGTGCAATGATATCAGCTGCACTCTTGCTCATCACCTTGGTGATGTACACTGGGCAGTTTATTCGACTGGCAATCGTGATGGCACGGAAAACTGCTTCTGCTTCAAGCTGAGCAAAACAAGGAGGGAAAACTTAACTGCAAAAGCAGTCTGAAGAAAAAATGAATGGGAGGACTGAGCCATATTCTAACTGTTCAACAACAACTCTTCAGGGGTTGATTTTGCTTTTTCCATAGAGAGAGACACAGTGCTGGGAAACAGAGCTAACCCAACCTCAAACGCTTGGCACTAGCAGTAACCACAGCCAGGCTGTACTCACTAGCAGGGTACAGCTGCCCCAGCACAAACACAGCTCCCTGGCTCCCTGCACCCCAGGAAAGATCATGTTCAAGCAGCTGATGCAGCTCCTCCCTACCTCCCCCCCACCACCCTACCATTCAGACTCCTACCCTGCACTTGGAAGGAGAACAAAGCAAGAAAACTTTGCCCCTGCTAGGAGACAACCTCTGAGCTTCCCCCAGCAGCTTACCCTAATCTTTACATAATGGTGACAGTGAATGTAAAGAATTCTCAAACAGCAACTTCAGCACTATGGACTGAATTTAGCCCATAATCCACAGAAGCCTTTGAAGCAGTGCCCAGTGAGTCCCCTCTGTCAGCAAGCGTAAAGGCAATCTCCTCCCAGGGAGCCATCTGGGACGTAGGCACACAAAGCAAGCATCTTCAGATGGAGGAGCAGTGTTTCCCAGCAGCTCTGGAGACTCCTTTCCCCAGCCATCAGTTTTATACCAGATCCTTCCCAGATGGACTCACAGTATTGGCATTTTAATACCAAAAACCCTCTTGTAACTGAAAATAGTGACTCATTGGTACAGAAATTTCTGTGCAAGAGTTTTGCTAGAAAAGTTGAGCAGCTTGGGCATTCCAAAACCACATGGCTTAATCCTGTACAGTTTTGTAAAATATTTTTCCTTAAATCAGACTGCTTCAGGTTGTCCTAGGACTTGTATCAAAACATTTGCTCTGGAAACCAAACCCCAAATGCACCTTTAGAAGAGCAGGGAAGGAGGCAGAGCCTCCGTACCTCAGCACTAGAGCTGAGCAAAATTCCTTTCTCGAAATTGCAAATGCAAATTTTCCTTAGGCCCTTGTTCTCATCAAAAGGAAACAACTCAATCCTTTTAGAATAATTTTAGTAGAAGTTGAACAGCAAAATGAAAAAGTACATAAACAATTCAATAGAAGAATGTGACCAATTAAGCTGATTCCTTTTGCCTTGGGGAGAAGTTAAATAAAGATCTGCAAACCACAACAATCTCTTCAAGTTCAGCCTCAAATCCCCAGGACTGTGTCTCTTTAGTCTTCTAAGAAAGCAGTCACTTCCCACTACCGCCCTCCACATCCCATTAACGGTCTGAGCTGTGTACATTAAGGGACATTCTCATGTCTCCACATTTTCCTTGTTATTAAATAAACCCTTTCCAGATGCCTGAGATGATCCACACCAGAGCACAGATTTTATTATAAGGGAGTTGCATAAAATGAGCTGCCTCACAGCATCTTTCCATTCTCACATATTTGCATCTCTGCAGCCTGCATTTCTGACACCAATATATCTGCCAGCATGAAAGTAGATCTGTATGTGGGTGTATGCATATGCACAGTATAGATGTGCACATGCATCTCATAGGTTTTCAGCCAAAGCATTTTAATAAATGCAGTTACTCTGAGGCCTAACCCTCAAGCTGCACTGCTGATTTTTAGCCTGATAAGCCCATTTTTTTGTCACCACAAACCAAAACACGAAGGTCACACTTAAAAACTACATGGACACCCGTGCTCGGGGCAGCAGGAGCTGCGACTCCTGAATGTACAAGGACGTGCTTATCCCTGGACTAAGGGAATGTACCTGCTGCAGCATCCAAAGGGCTTTTCAGGCAAACGAGTTGAAAGGACATGGACTTTTCAGACTTTGAGTAATTCTGGAAGAGGCAGTGGGAGAAGCAGACTGCTGCTTTCCCTGATGCACCCGCCCGTCGCCTGCGCACAGAGAAGCCAAGCTCTGACACTACGTGTTTGACAAAATACTTCCACAAATGACAAAATGAGCTAAGTCTCTTACCTCTTCTGGTCTGCTCAGGGCATGTCCCTCAGGTCCAGTGATTCCCATCTCCAGAATACGCTTTTGTTCCTGCAATGTAAGAGATAAATGCTGACCCAGCTCCAGGATGAGACCCTTGCACCCGGCGTCCTCAGGGAGATGAGCAGCCATATGGTCTGACTGTCCTTTTCAGTGTCAGTGTAAACACAGCTGCAAAACCCACTGAACACTGAAAACACTGGCTCTAAACTGGTCGCATGCCACACCAGCACAGCCAGCCCTGGTCTCTGCTGTGTGACTGAGCATATTTGTGCCCCAAGCCATTGGGCTGCACCATCAGAAACCTCCTCTGCCCCCCAGAAAGTCCTACTTGACACCACGACACCAGCCCAGGGAATGGGCTTCAACCAATACACTAAATAGTAATTATGGGTACTTCCAGCCTGCCATTCCTTATTGCTCAAGTTCCTCTCTGGTTGCAATCCACAAAGCATTTGCTCAAACTTTCAGCATTGCTGACACTTTCAGTTTTCTGTAACACTTTATTCCTACACAATGAATCACTAAAATTACGATTTTATAAAGCAAAACAGTGCCCTCCAGTTGCAAGGGCACCATGTCCCCATCAAAGAGCCCATCTCAGGAGCAATGGGGGTTTGTCAGAATAAAATTCTGTGCTATCCAGCTTCATAGCAGTGAGATAATTTTTTTTTAAATAGACAGAAAGCTTCACTTAATTTAAGTCTAAACAGTGGTATTGGAATAAATTTCCCTTTCTGCAGGTGGTCAACCCCTTTTCATCTGAGGTGGGTCCAGCCCTGACAGCAGAGCAGGAGTGGGACCAGAGCTGCTGCTGTACCTCTGGCCCTGGCCTGCCCTGCCCGCAGGGCTCTAATGAGCCCAGCTCAACGATGTAATGGCTCTGTGACACAGACAAACGTCCCCTAGAGACCAGGATGAAGTTACTGGACATATTTGAATGTGTCAGCTAATAAATATCTGATCCCAGGTCCCTGAGGGTGAAAAGCTCACACATTACCAACATACTTCAGTAAAACTGAACAAGTTAACATTCATATGTACTTTAGCCTTCACTGCCATCAATCAAGACTGAAGAGGCATTAACAGGAATGTATTAATCTGACTGTGTAAGAACATTTTGGCTAGAAAAACATAAGGTTTCATAGGTGTTCTTAAAAACAGCTGTTCTCGATCATTAATGCACCGGCTCTGAACAGCGCCAGTTAAAGACTTCAAATAGTTAAAAAACAGCAATAAAATGAAGTTAAAACCATATAAAAAATAGCAAGTTGACACAGAATAGATGCACAAAGTAGGAGAGATTTGCATCCTGAAGGAAGTAATACAATCAGATCATTTGATAAATTACCAACTGTAAGAGGAGTTGATAGTGCTAATAAACTAGAA
>VWZT01013960.1:13960-67772 GCA_013397055.1 Pachycephala philippinensis
TGAACTATGTTGGCCTGGTGTACTGCGACAGCAATAGCTTCCTTTTTTTTTTTTCCCTATTGTTCATAGTGAAAATTCCAAGATCAATTGAGTGATTACAGCCATCAAAAGCAAAGATAAGATCCTGGTCTGAATAACATAATTTAGATCTAAAAAAAGGATTTCTAATCTGGAATTAATTTGAAAATAATTGGGGGAGTGTACTTGCATAGAATATCTTAATTACTAATTCTAACAATCTAAATTTAAAATATTTAGCAGTTCAATTTAATTCAACTAAAGAAAATGGCCAGTCTTTCTCTGGAACAACAACAAAAAAAAGATCTGCTAGGAATCAACATCATATTGTTGTTTGCATGCATTCCTTCAGTGTGCCAATTGATATTGCTCAGGTATATTAGTAAACAGTTTATAAGGCTCTCATACAACATATTTATGCATGAAGAGCTCACACGGGTAATGAGATTCATTTCACCTCATTTTAAATATCTTAAAATTAGACATCTCTGCTATTCATCTAAATTCCCTCCACAGAGATTAAAGAGAGAAACATCTCCATAGATGTATTTGTCATGGTTCTAATAGATACCTGTTTAAAAATGAATTATTCACTCTCTGGATGTCTCACTCCTTCTTTCTTTCCATTGATTACATGGAGAGTATAAACATCTGACTTGGACTACATGCCTGACTTGTAAATGAGTTAAGTGAGATGAAATGGATGTCATTCACAGTCACTTGTCCCATTGTGAGCTGAATTTCTCCATGAATCATTCCAATTTACATTATACTACTCAAGCTTTTACTGTTGTGTTAAGAGACTGTTTTGAAAATTCCATGTCAAAACTTTATTTCTTTGTTGCTTTTACCATGAAAATGTTCTTTATTTTTTCATTAATTAGATATTGTTATTAAAAGGGAAATGTTTTGACCTTTTATGTTCTGAATGTAAAACCAGTCAAAATGATATAGATTGAGCAGAAGCAAAGAAACATGTCAGTTAGTTTGAGGAAAGAGTTTTCCTGTATAATAAACATTTGAGGCACTTGAGTTCAGAAGTAATGGTAAATACTTGTGACTAGTACGTGTAGTGTGTTTGTAATTAATACCATAAATAACAAAATTAATTTAAATCTCACAAATAGACACAAGCACACATGAATACCAATATACAATCTTCCTCTTACTCCTCACTTTAAAGTTTTCACTCAAAATTATAGTAGCAAAAATAAACATCTTAGATTTCAGAAGTACAGATTTCAGCTCCTAGGAGAGTTTTTGCTCAGGGAACTGTTAGGACTCCCATGGGAGTCTGTCTTGGTGGGCAAAGGTGCTGAGAAATTTTCAGAGATGCCTGCTCAAAGCTGTCCATCCCCGTAATGTGGGGGGGGAGGTGGGATGGGACAAAAAGTAAAGAAAAAAGGATCAGGCCCAGAAATAGAAGAAAACCACACTTCTTGATAAGCAGATAGCATACAAAGAGCTCAAATACAAAAAAAGAGATGTGCTAGATGGGAAAGTGGGCACATGCCTGAAGTGGAATACAAAATGTATTATTTGAGCTTGCAGATATGAAGTTAGGAAGGGAAAAGTTCAGCTGGAGCTCAGACTAGAAAGAGAGACTTCCGTAGGTTGGTTAGTACTGAGTGGAAGCACAAGGAAGACACAGACTGCTGCCGAATGGAGCTGGCAACTTAGTTAGAAATGACACAGAAAAGTACTCAGTCGTTTTCACCTCGATCTTTAAGGTTGGTGTCAGCTCTGAAGTCTCTATTCCAAGATGAAATGGAAAAGCAAATGGTGAGTCACTGACAGCAAGGGAGGATTGAGCTAGGGACCATCTGTAGCAATTGTACAGGAAGAGGTTTTTAAGACCTGATGGCATGAATCTGAAGACATCAGAAGATACTAGTGCAAACCTCCTCTGTCATTTTTAGAAGGTCATGGAAATTGAAGATCGCAGATAAAAAAAATAGTCAAATACGTCCATCAACAACAGCAACCAAAAAAAAAAATCTAGGAAAAAAATACTGACCAGGTAGTCGTTCCTGGGAAAAGAATAGAACTAATCCATGTGGAAAATTTGTCCATACAAATGAAAGACAAGAAGATTAGGAAGAGCCAACACAGGTTTACAAAGATTAAATTGTGCAGAGCCAGTCTTACTGCCATCGGTGATGAAATGGCTTCCTTGGTGAATGGAGGAGAGCAGTGGATATCCATTTACCTTGACCTCTTCAGGATGTCTGACATGATCTCTCACATACTTGTTGAAGCTGATTAGGCAGCTGAACAAATCAGTCTGAAGATGGATGGAAAAGTGTCTCAATTGCTGAACTCAAAAAGTCATCAATATCTCAGAGTCAAACTGTCAGTTGGTCATGAGTGGGATTCCTCAGGGTCTTAAAGAACAACCTGGGTGATGGCACTGACTACACATCATCAACTTTGCAACTGACACCACGTTGGGACAGGAGATAGATAACACTGGATGGAAGAGGTAAAATGCAGAATCCTCAACAGGATAGGCCAAAGAAGAAAATAGGCCAAAAGGAATTGCATAAGGTTTAACAAAGTAAAATGTGAAATCCTGCAGCCAAGATGGAATAACTCAGTCAGTAGTACCGACTGCGGACTGACTGGTTGGGAACAGCTCTGGTAGAAAGGATTTGGGGCTGCTGTGATGGACAGTGAGCTGAACATGAGTTAGCAGTGTGCCTTTGCAGCAATAACAAGCCATTTCAGTGATGTTACCAGCAACTGCATCACAAGGGATGTGATGGTTTCACTCCACATAGCACTTGTTAGGCCACGTGAGGCATATTGTGCCCAGTTTTGGTACCCCCCCAAGTAAAATACAGACAGAATAGAGAGGGATCAGAGGAGGAGCCACAAGATGATGGGAGCACTGGAGAATTTGATGTATGAAGAAAAATTAAAGGAACTGGGAAGGAAAGACTGAGGGAAGAAAAGGTTCAGGAGGAATCTAATCACAGTTTTCCATCACCTGAATGGTAGTTATAGAGGAGATGGAGCTATTCTTTTCAAAAAGCTGCGAAGTGAACAGACAGGATAATAGGCATGAATCAATTCAGGGGGAATTCCATTTAGATGTAAAAAAAAAAATAATCCTGAGCACAGTTAAACATCAGACAGGGTACTCAGACCTTTCCCTTGCTGGAAACACTGAAGACAGTTTGACAAGGCCACAATTAGCCTAGACTAAGGCCCTGCTTTCCATACAGGGTATCCAGAGGTCATTTCCAATCTAGACTCTTATATAATTCTATAATTGTATCTTTCATGCAAAAATGTATTTGATTCATGCAGGACCATCAGTCAAATTAATCTGAATTTTTTAGAGAAATAAATTTAAAGTCGACTAGTATTATTGCATTGAACTCCTCCATGGATACTCTCATTTACCATTTAACGGGTGTTAAGTTGTTTTGCTGTAATTCAATTTCCTTACAGTCAATTGAAATACTAGTATTTTCTCAAAATGTAGGCATGCTCCATTTTTAAATGCTTACATTTAAATTTCAAATATGTGCTCAGCATTTTGGTAAATCACATCTAAATAAATAAACACATGTTCAGAAAATTGCAGCTCTCTATAGTCAGAACATTAAGATACTTCTAATACTCACACTCTCCATTATCAGTGGATAATAAAGGGTTATATCAGTATTGTACCAGTCTGGTCATTTGATGAAAAATCTCAATTGATACATCCTCATTCAGACAGTTATGTTGTATTGGTGCAGATGCCAAGTTATTTGACTAAGAGTCCATCTGCAACAGACACATTATGATTTGGAAATACTGGTGTATTTGGAACCACACAGACGTTAATCATTACGGAAAAATGCTCTTTGCCACCTGAATGCTGAATTCCACTGAATAG
Source organism: Pachycephala philippinensis (assembly GCA_013397055.1). NCBI lineage: Eukaryota > Metazoa > Chordata > Aves > Passeriformes > Pachycephala > Pachycephala philippinensis. Next base: position 17,868 of record VWZT01013960.1, read on the forward strand.
CACCATAAGGATAAAAGAGTCTAACATCACCCGTTAATCATGTCTCAGTCTGTTGAAATGCAGACACAGCGTGGATATTCATATGACTTGCTTCTTTATCAGAAGAAACATGAACATTTAAGAAGGAGTCTTGGGGATGCAGGATGAATGCTGATTTTCACTGATATGTAACCATAAGGAGAGGAGCAGTGGACAACCCACAAATCTGTCTTCTCTGCAGTAATTTTTAATCTCATAGAAATATCATGCAGTGGCCCACTTAATCTACACAGCAGAATATTTGTCCTGCAGAGGTACAAACTATATCATGTCAGCTTGTTTCACCTTAATTGGTCTCATTTTTTCTGCATGGAAACGAACACTTGAAACTGCATAGTGACCTCTTGAACTCATCTGCAGGCTTATGTGGAATATGAAACCTCACTGTACTTTACGTGATATGACAAAATGACCCTGAAAATAAATGCAAAGCATGTTGTGTCAATGCCATAAAGAAAAATATTACTAGGATAGCGATATCAGGTTTTTCACCATTTAATTCAATTTCTTTGAATTTTGTTTTGGATTTCAATCCCTGTTTAAAGAATTTTGCACCCTGAAGTAAGAGGTTTAGTTTCAAAATAGGGTAATAATGATGCATAAATTGCCTGCTTTGAAGCTTTGTTAAAACCTCTTTGAAGCTTGGGGCTAATCTGGATATAGGCACTATAGAGACAGGCAGAGTTGATTGGACAAAACAGTAAAAAAAAGCTTTCAAGTTCTTCTGCTCATTCCTATGCACCAGTGCACCTAATTCGCATTTCTTAAGCAGTCTGTAACCTATGTCAGTCTCCAAGAACAATGATGCTTCTGTAAGAGCTGATTCAGCAGAATGAGAACCAGCAAGAACAGCTCTGCAATATTTAAAGTCATGAATACAAAAAGGAAAGGAGAAATTGAACTAAACTCCCTGTTCTGAACTGCTCCAGTTCAGAAATAGCTTTGTTTTGCATATGCTCTTAACAATGAGTTGTATGTAAATGGTATCACTTTTAAAACATTATAAATATTAGAAATATCTCTAGCACTTCATTTTTATGCAGAGCTTCTGTGAGTTCACCTTAAAAGAAAATGTAATCTCAATGTCTAAGAGTACATTTTAATGAAAGAACGAGGTTCCTCTATATTTTATTATTCCTAAAATGAAATTGATTTCTACTTTATACTGTGAAAGGCTGGTGAAGTGACCTCATTTACACCAGGGACTTGTCATTAATGGATCTTCCCTTTAATAGATCCAGAGTTCCTTTTGATTAGACCACTGGCTCATTTAGCACAACACATTTTCTGCACCTGGGGCTTATGTTTCTAATGTTGCAGCTGCTAGATGACTCATCTTAGAGGGCAATCCCATAAGCTAGATATTCTATCAAAAAGTTTTTAATACAATGTATTACATACAATTATTATTTCTGTGATGCATAAAGACCTAACCCTAAAACAGAGATCTTTTCTGCTGTGAACTGTGAAAAAAAAAAAAAGAAAAACAAGAAGAGAAATTAGGGCCAGAAAGGTTAAATGTACAGCAGGTAGCAAAAATGGCAATAGTGAGCTATTAAATGTACAACTGGAGTGCCCTGGCTCATGCTCAAGTGTCGTCTTTATTTGGCCTTGTCATTTCCCTGCAGCTATCAACAGATGCCTGGCAGAAAAATATAAATTCCACATGATAGATAATTATGCACTACCATATCCACATGTGATCATTCTCTTTGCCTTCACAAAATTGGTGGGATGCCTGTGTCCTAAGCATAGGATTGTCTTTTGCACCTTTCTTCTACCAAATATATATACTAATATTCTTGTATCATAAATTCAAAAGGAAAACAATAAAATTAAGAATAGACAGATTCTTTAAATTCTTTTAATACATTATAGATGTAGACAAAACTGTGAGCAAAACCATGTCACAGTAATCGTAACATGATATAACATGATTCATATGACCAAAAGTAGTAATTTGTGCAACATACAACTGATGCAAGCTCATCATCTTAATTTTCCTTTTTAGTGGTGGAAGAAATCGATCTTCATTAGAATATGGTTGATCTCATTCTAAAGTAAGTGTCTCCACAGGTCAGATGAACCAAATCTAAAAAGTTGTTCTCTTTTGGGGTTTTTTCCCTGTTGAATACAAAGGATTTTTAAGGTGATAAGCTCAGACACTGCCACTTTCCTTGCAGGCACCTTAGCTTGGGTGAGACGAAACTTGCTTTGGAAATCTGTTCAGAGATTTGCTGAGAGCAAAATAAGTAATTATCAAAAATTAAACATTAATTAATTTTCTGCTTTATGACTTTTGGAATTTTGCTTCATTCTAATTACTGAACAATAATTTCTGAAATACTTAAGCCCAACATACTTTTGTATGTGTGTCTTTCTCTCCTTTCCATGATATCCATATACATGTATCCAGCTGTTGTGGTTTAGACACGGTACTCCCCAGTTTAGTGCTCCCACTGAGTCTCCAAACCATGCATCTCTTAGGTGTTCCCCCACTTTCCTCTCTCCCTCCTCCTTGCTGCAGGAGGGAGAGGAGAATTGGAGGCACAGAAGGCAAAGATCACAGATTGAGATAGGAACAATTTACTGGAAACAGAGGGTACAAGAGATGAATGATTCACACAGGAACCCCCCTGACAACAGACAATACATGACTGCTCTGTCTATGCTTACTTGACCAGAAGGAACCCCTTCTTCTTGCCCCGAAATGACATGAGGTGGTACAGAATAACCTCCATTTCCAAGCCATGGCCCCTCCTGGCTACTGCAAAAATTAACCCTGTCCTGGCCAGAACCAGGACAGCAGATTATTTTACCAGAGTTTACAAGTTTTTTTAATCTATGCTTTACTTCGACAGTCTTACTGACTTTATCTGCATGTAAACTGGAAATGCGTTTTTATAAATACTATATTAAAAAAGTTAAAATCACAAGAAGAAAAGCCCTATGAAAAAATAATGGATTATACTTTGGAGTTAAGTAATTATGTGCCCAAATTTTATTATTTTACCTTGTAGGAAGAGAGATTGCCATATTTAGAACAATGTTGTGAGGGCAATGTCTATATTCATCAGACACTAAGACCTGAATCACTCATCTTCAAGTTATCTTAAGCTGGCTTACAAAAATGTACTGATAGCACTCTCAGAGAACACTGACTATATTAAAATTCCCAGGCAGCTTGGAAGAAATTTGCTTATTATAAGAAAATTGAAATAAATTCATTTCCTTGAAAGATGGTAAAGAAAACTGTTGTAGAAATTAAAGAACTAAATCAGAGGAAACTGCTTAGAAAGTATTTTTGCTACATTTGTTTTTCACCAAAATTTTTTGGGAGTTTCATGAGTCTTGCTCTTTTCTCAAGTAATATCTTATGGCTGCAGAGGCATAAAAGGGTACAGAATTAAAAAAAAAAAATTACTTACTAGCCAAGATGCTGCCCATCTAATTCATTGTGATAAGAACTGGGATACTCAAAAAACCACATTACAGAGATAAGATGTTAATCCAAAGAGATACTTGAACCCTTAAGAAAAAAAGTCATGCCGCATTAGGCACATCAGGTTCTTGCTTTTTTAAAACAAAGACAATGTTTTCCGAGTCACTGAATTGTTACATTTTGGCTTTTCCTTCAATTCAACTCAGTTGAAATATATATGGTTTCTAATATGTTAATTTAAAAGAAATAAGTCCTCATTTTGTAAAAAAAAAAAAAAAAAAATTAAAAAATGGCATCTTATGTTTTATTAATCTGTTTCCTAGTATGCAGAACAGATTTTAGAAGCAGAGAGTGGGAGGAGAAATCACAGGTCTGGAATATATATTACATGTATAACATAAGAAATGTAGCTGCCAGCAGTGGAATAATTGTGGCAACATTACGATTTTCAAATGCCAGACCATGCTTGCCCGTGGTAGATAGATGGGAAGAACAAATATCTTTTGTTAAAAAAAAATGTTATGACTTGATTTGTCTTTATTACTTTTTCCCCAATCACTTCAACAAATTTCTAATGTATTGTTTAGTACAATCTTTTACAAAAGCATGGAAACCTAACAGTTTGAAGAGGTGATTTTTTTATTTTTTTATTTTATTTTTTTTTAATACTTAACCAGGACTGTTTAATTTGTGCGATCTGAGCTGAGGCATTTTTTAGTCATTGGTTCTTTTTATTTTGTTCACTTTTCTTTAGACCAANNTTTTTTTTAAACACAAAAAAAAAAAAAAAAAAAAAAAAAAAGCAAACCCTGGTTGAGCAGCATACCTCAATTTTTCTAGAATTCGATGTTCTTAGGACATTAATGAGCTTGTTACCTGTCCAACCAACTTTATTTTTAACCTCCATTTCACCCATCAGACTCCACAAACTATCAATAGCACAGTATTCAGAATCAAAAAATCAATTAATGCTTTAAAACAGCTGTTAGGAAAAAAGATTGTCTCTAAAGGAAGAGGTGAAGTCATTCACAGCAATGAAGCTGAGGAAAGACAACTTGCACTATTTATTTATCCAAGAACTAGTAAGTGTAAAAGGGGAAGGCTGGGTTGCCATTTGTGTATACTGATTTTTTGCCTTTCATTACACAACAAAAATCATGGCAGTGAAGAATCCAATCTTCTTACTAATTCTACCACAAATTAAGTTGTCATAAAAATAATAGGGAGGAAAAAACGCAACAACCCTCAAATAGAAACAACTTCTGTTAGTTAAAACGAATAAACAACCCCCCCCACATTTTAAGTTGTTTTAACTCTTGTACATAAAAATATCTATCTGGTAACTATAAATCTCTTTAGTAAGTGACTTTTAATTTTTTTTTTTTTAATTTTTAAAGAAATAGGGAATTTTCAGGAAACAAGGAACATAGTTCGTGTTTTGCTTCTAGCATTAAAATTCTCCTCAATTATAATGATTTATTTATTTTAAGACTTAAAAAATCTCCTTTCTATAAAACACTACTCATAAAACAAAGTGACTTCTGGGGAATGCTCATTTTCAAGCTTGCCTTCTATCGATGATCATACATTCTGTAATTCACATCTTCAAAATCACTGTGATGATAGTGTCTGCTTTGAAGGGAAATCAAATGTTTTCTCTGTTCAGGTAGGAGAAATTTTAGTTGGACGGCGCTGCTTCCTTTTTCCTGGCTTGGAGAAATTTAAAAATCTGAACTGAATATGAAAATGGTTGTTGCTGACTTAATCTAGATCAACTAGGCCATTTTCTTGCAGTCACAAGATCTTGGAATCACTGCTGCTTTCCAAGCTAGGAAAGATTTCCCTCTAGGGTCTTTTGGAGGGTATTGCTACACAAATAATCAATGGGAAAAACAGAAGGAAAAGTTGGAAGTTAAGACTGTATTTCAGAAATTCAACCAGTCAATAACTTAAATGCCTACTCCTGTCTAAGATGTTTATCTAGTTCCTCATTCTTAAGTTGTCCTTTGCCATCAACACTGTTCAAAATTGTATCTTGCCCAAAGAAGAAAATTACTAAGTAAAAATATCTCTTTATTGAGTCTACTTTGCATTTCTTTAAACTAACATATACTTATGGAAATTACTTACTAAATTTAATCCTTCCATAAATGAATTTTAAAACAGGAACTCTACAAGAACATTCCTGAGAAAATGAATTAATTAGAATGTGTTAGAAATTGCTATCAGTTATGGAAAATCACCTCTGTAATACAAAAAAATATTACTAGCATTATCAATAAAAACACCAACTTTTTGTAACCATGAAAGCATTGTACACATGTATAAGCATAAAGTCATAACACTGAGAAAACTCAGCTGTTTTGTTTTGTAGGTTTCTTCCTTTATTTTTAGCTTCTGAGTGTATATCATTACTGCAGAAGTCAATCAGAATAACAGCACATTTTTCCCCCCATAAGGCTGTTTTTCTGCATATTTGAGCTTCATTCATAAAAGAAACATTGTTTTGTTTTGCTTTTTCTTAGGCTTATTCATAATTCAGAGATAAATTTTAGAAGGACAAAAAATCTCCAAGAAGGACTGTATGAACCAGTCTGAACCTTGGATTCCAGAACAACAGAAGCCACAGCTAGAGCCTGCGGTTCAAGCCAAAGTAGACTTTTTTGTACTTGGAGAACTACAGAAGAATTTCAGCGCTTTTTTTTTTATTCTCTTTGGACTATAACAAAGAATCTGAGGAAAAAGGAAAGGAAGGGAAGGCAAGCAAGGGAAATGAGAAGTGTTCCTTGCCAAAAGTAAACCTTGTTCGTACTTTATATGTTTTCAAAAAGGATCAGATCAATTTTAAATACTCCATTTCTGAATTTAAAAGAAAAACACAATTTTACTGGTGGTTGATGGAGGATATGATCTCTCACCCTCTCTTTCCTAGAGGTTTGCTCCCAGCAATCCCTGGAGCATTCTAAGCAAGCAAAGTTACAAAAGAAGTTGTATCAACTTATGGTAAAATAATTTAAAAAACCTTAAAATAAACTTACATTTTGAAACCTGACATTATTTCCCAGACAGCAGGTTTTTTTAAAGATATAAAAGAGAGAAAAGAGAATTATTAATATTGTTTATCATCTAAACCTCCACAGCCAAACTTGAACTAGCTTCTTTACTAAAAGATATTAAAGCAATTTCTGTGCTTACCTGCTAAAATTGAGTTATTTGTTACAGAATTACACAGTTGTTGTACAAAGTTATTTTATGCAAAAGACTGTCACAAATCAACTGAGTAGAGTCACAGATGGTTTTCTCGGTGAATGATTCTCAGCCATTCCAAGGTGGTGATCTATTAGTTGAAGAAAACAACCAAATTACATTTACTATGAAAGCAAGAGTATATAGGGAATAAGATTAGTTATTTTTTCCCATATTTCAGAAGCTGGCAAAGACTAGTTGAATGAGAAGAACAAAATGCAATAAAAATGTAAAGGCTAGGGTTTTCTTTGCTTGATTTTGTGTTAGCTAGCTAAGTATTTTTGAAACCAAATTAACTTTCCTGATCCATTGCTGTTGTGTTTTTGATGCAAGAGCTGAGAAATACTGCTCTAGAAGTAGATTTTTCATTATTGCTTTAGGGTTTTCCCTTCCAAATCTAAAGACAGTAGGAAACCTGTCCATGAGAAACATGAAGATCCGTTTCTGCAGTACAAAAACCTCACCTCAAAGTTAATTTCAATAAAATAACGTTCCCAGACATGGAAGAACACTACACTATGTTTATAAAAATTGTATTAGATATAAAACAGACAAAAAAGTAATAAAGGCAGATGAAGTTATAGGAACTAAAATTTGTAGGTAGTAGTTTCCCCAGTCTGAAAGTTTATTTTATTCCACTGAAAAGCACCAACCTGAGGCATCCATCTTTACACACACATGCAGAGGTAAAGCGTTAAATCCTTTTCAGAGAGGAATTTCATTAAAAGCATGGAGATACATGACCTTAATAACCAAAAAGTCAAACTCCCACACTGGAAAGTCTAGCAGTTCCTGCATTAAAAAGAGTTTCCCATAGGAAATGCACTATTTCTGTCATTTGCCTTTCCCACTATCTACTGGCTAATTTCAGGTAAAAGTTGAAGTCATTAGAAGCATTGAATCGTTTCCTGCATTTGTTTAGACAACTAGCATAGCATTGATCTAGGTTTACCTTTCTGAGTGGTCGTTTTCTGTCACTGCTTGACAGTTCGATCTGAATAATTGTTGGATTGATGAATAAGGGTTTTCTGAGTTTGTTTTGTTTCGTTTTAGTGTTTCTTTTCTCCTGCCACATGCTGCTTCTTTCTCACAGCAATTAAATGATCTATGACACTTCAGCTAATGGCTCAGTAGATTAAATGAAGGGTAGCCTTTACACAGCCCAGTCTTTTTGAGGAATAATCAGCTCTGGAAATTGGTTTGATTAAAGTCTGATTGTTTTCAGACCATGAAGTAATGCTAAAACTTAGAATAAAAATATCTAGCTTATCTGAAAATCTATCAATATTTCCCATGTAAATTGATCGAATAAAATATATTGTTTTCTCATTACAGACCTTATCTTATTCCAAATATCACTGTATCTAAATATGAATGCTGGTGTTGTATTTAGATTTGGTATGAAATTACTGCAGTGTCATGGAGGATACACTATGGAGCTGAGTGGCTGAAAGTGTGGTTTATTATAGCTCTGAGAGTTTGATTTTGAGTGGAATTACTGTGGGGTAATGTGCACAGTTACCTTTTAATTCATTTGCATGATATATAATATAAACATTCTTGTGGCTACACAAGATTCTTGATCACATTTCAGTCCTGCTCACAATAGAAACACCTCATCAAATGAGATAGTTAATATAATCGAAGTTCAGGCTCTCACTTGGCAGTTTAACTTTCCTTTAGAGCTGATGAAGAAAAACAGGTTGTTCCAACAGATGCTACTGAAGAGATAATATAGGACATTTACTCTGAATGAGTATAAGATAAGAATCTCAGGCTGCTAAGCTTGGGAAAGTTAGTAGCTTTTTATAAAGGATCTCTAGAATCTTTAAGAGAAAGTGTCACCCTGTATATTGACATTATGTCTAGTTCAAATGTGATTTTTGATGTAACCTGCAAATAGAACTGCAACACCAGTAGAGATATTGTCACTAGAGATATGAGCAGTAAACCCTCTGGAAAGCTGCTCATCCCTTTCAAACATCAATTTTTAAAGCAGATTTAAATTTTTTTTTAAAACCAAGGTAAGGAGACCAGCAGACAGATAGTATAAAGAATGGTAATACTAATACCACTTTTTCTACGTGTCTTTAAAACTCTTGCTTTTTAGAGTGTTGTTTCTACTTAGTAATATTCTCTTTATCTACATTCATTTATTCAGTATTTCAATTACACACAGCTCAGAGTTGATTGTAACTTCAGATCTCCAGTTATGACTTAGATCAACTGCCTACTGTAATTTAATTGTGTTTTCAGCAAATTAGTTTCATCTGCAAATCAAAACATTTGCATCAGCTGTGCTGTTGCAGACATTGGAATACTTGCAGCAAATCTGAATGTTCTTTGCTGCTAATAAGAAGGGACATTCAAGTTGTTTGTTTATAGACTTTACTAGTCTACAGTGTTGTGAACATTCTAGTATGTGCAAAAACTACTTTGGTTCTTATAATACAGAAGTTATGAAGCCTCAACAGATGTGACTTGCATCAAACAATTTTTAAAATGTATAAATACTGAGGTTAGGAGACGAGAATGAGCAGAAATCTGAGAAAAATACTGTCTCCTAGTACAATGTACATCATCCGGTGTCGGCTGATGCTTAGAACCCCCCCAAAATGCAACTGGAGTCTTGCTGACTGCATGCTGTCATGAAACAGGGAATAATAAAACATTATAACAAAAATTAAATATAATATAACCAAAGTAAATAACAGGAAATAAAATAAAAAAAAATAAAAATAGACCCATTATAATAAGAAAAATGGGGGAAAAAAATAAAACTTAAGAGAACAAATCTACTGTAACACAGCATGACAAACTGCCAGTAGGATGGAGGAAAGATAATGCAGTGGCTAGTCTTGAAAAGTGATGTCAAACTAGGGATACAATGGTAATACAGAAAAATGCCTACTGGAAAGATGAATAGACTCCCTTTAACCACGACTTGATCATGAACGGCAAAAGAGAGAATTGGAAGATGTACTGCATCCACCCAGCAGTGAAATCAGCGCAGTTTCCCCTTTGCTCTTTCATATATGAAAAGATAATGACATTATGCACCTTTGAAAAGGAAGGTTTAGAGCAGGTCTACACTCTGTGGTCATGGTATTCGTTATATATTAACTCCATTACGTGCACTCTAAAACTTCCATTTCTCTCTCCTGCACATCTGAGCTCCTCCAGCTCTCAGAACACGTTTGTTTCATTCTCTCTGGTTGCTCTGCTTTTCTTTCCAAGTGAACTGTGTGCAAAAGGGAAAAGTAATGGAGTGCTAACATTTGGAAGCAAAATATATAGTACAATGTAGTGGATGTAAAAAAAAAGAACTTCGACAAGACAGAAAGAATGACATTGTTATAAATTGCATCTAATTTTTAGAAACATGAGTAAACAGAGCCTTGGGCTTGATCTACAGAATGAACTGGAATAATTCATATTGACTTAATTTAGCAGGACTGTAGGAAGTTTATTACATAATACAGAGATACTTTCTCATCTTTAGACCCAAACTCCTATTGAAGCATGACAAAAGCTTCTAAAGAAATGTTAGAAATAGTCATAAGTGACCCTGAAAATATACATATTTGCTACTACATTTCCAAGTTTCAGATTTCTTATTTAAATAGTCCTCAGGAAAAAAAAAAATCCTTTTTAAATTGTAAAATTACCTATAACTCTAAAAGATGTCTCCTCATTGTCTTTTCAATGGGCTGCCTCTGTCCAGTTTGTAACAACAGATATGTTTTCCTGAAATATCTGTAAGATTTATATTTTAAAAATATTTTTAGTCAAGGACCTTATTTTTCTGAATAGTCATAAGGAACAAGATGCAGGCAGGATTGTTTAAATATAATTAATAATAATATAACTAATTATATTGTCTAAAAATCTTGAGCTTGTTGCTTGTGGAGAAGGACATGTCCTTCAGAAAGAGGTACTTGAACTTCACCACAGCAGAAATGAAATGACAGAAGAGTCAAAACAGAAAAAAATCATCTCTAGAGAAGCAAACTCTAATTTGGTGGAGCTATGGCAGTTTGTACCAGGCAAGAATTAAGCTGACAGCCTCAAGGCACATACTCCATTCCCGAAAATAAAAATGGTTTAGAAGAAGCGCATTAAAAAGTTTGACAATGCCACACCTAATCTCTTGAGACCAGGGAGGGGGTCTAGAAAGAATAACCAGTGGAAAAAAATGCGGTTGTGTTCATATCAGTTTACATCAGTTTCTATCTGATTTCTAGGACAAATTACTGCCTGCAGCTGATGTACACAGGGCTCCTAATTGGAGCTTCTTTAATTGGTTGCTTTACATGGAGTCAGATAATATTGTTAAGCAACAGAATGTTATAATGAACTGAGGACTGCACTTGAAAAATAAGCTATGCTATTTTTTCGGGCTGGTGAAACACAGATTGCTTTCAGTTATTTTTCTTGGCACGACTATTGTTTCTACCCATAGCCTGTCAAGATAGCATAGTACCCAGATGGTTACAAGGCTCTAGGGCACCTGTATAACTCACATCAGACTTTAACAGAAAAGTAGTAATATTTTTATATTTACATTTTGGTTCCCCCTCCATTCAAAGCAAAACACAGCTGTTATATTTTCACCCTGGCCATTCCCTTGTGATGTCCTATCCAGCCATTATCTCCACTCATTGCCAATTTGTAGAAATGTTCCTGCATTTCTCTTCTTTCTAGCCCTTGCATAAAGCTGCATTTGAATTCACACATCTCCTGTAGCCCAAAGAAGAAATCAGCATACCAGGGGATGGTTCTGTTTTGTATAACTTAATAGAATAATAATTTTTAAGGTATTTCTTACACCACTCAGACTTACTGATGAGGTGTTATTTCGCTTATCTTCAAACCTGCTTTCTGCCTCCCTTCCCGTTTGCCATGTGCGTCATCTTCACCATCTGGGGTGACCTTTCTACAATGACTGAGAGTACAGCACTAAAATGTCTGAATTCCCTGATTTTAAATTGACAATGTTACATTCCTTTCCGGAGTTGCTAAATGTTTTTCTTTTAGTCATTTTGTGAATGGCAGACACTTAACTTATCACCATTATTTGATAAGCCTAGTGTACACATAAGGAAAATGTAAATATTTTAGCTTTTGTTGGATAGAAACATGTAAACAAGATTTTTCAATAACTCCTCATTTAGAGAATGACTTTTCAGTAAGTTAACACATTATTGATTGTGAATCAGTGTTCCCAGAGTGTTGTTTCATCTGTCCTTATCCTTAATTAAGCATGACAGAGTCTGTAGGTAATTTTATTAATAATTTTTAGGAGTCTAAAATGTATTATATTCACTGACACTATAATAGCCACATGATTTAAGGACAAACAAATATGCCCAAGTATTTATACAAATAATTAGGAATCCTTGGGGGGGAAAAAAAGGTTGTTTCAAGAGTGTAGAGAAAGCATTTAGCTCAAGGAAATGTTCTATGCTGACATGTAAAATGTGTGGTATTCCAAAAAGTGGTCATATAATGTGAGTTATAAACTGCATAAGCCCCAGAAAATTAGGGAAACAATACATGGAAATAATTAGTTAATTCCAGGTAAGTTGTATGTAATTAGACCACTTCTCCGGGTTTAGTTTAATTTTGAAGGTAGTGTTTGCATAGAAAACATAACAAAAATATGTTACTCTTTGGACTTCTTGTTTACTGCCTTGTATTACTCTGATAAATGATGTTCTTTGTTGAGATTAGATCAGTCTGCTTGAGAATGTTTTGTGGTAGGTAGAAAATCCAGAAATTGGATGGAGGATTTATATCTATAACCATATATCTTTAAATATATTAGAATACGTGCATTTATCACTTCTTGTCTGTATCTGTTCTATCAAATAGACTTAAAACTTGAATGAGTCTGAAAACTGTACTGTGCACTTATCTGCCAGTTACTATTTAATAAACAAAGTTCCTGAGGCAGTTTTACGTAGGACTTTTTTAAACCAATTTACTAGAATGACAGTAACATTTCTAGTCTGTATTACAGACTTTTTTTTTCCTCCCATTCAAATGCTCCAATACCACAAAAGATAAAAAGGAAAGCAATAGAAATTAATCCAGAAAATACGGAATTAAAATAGAATTAAAGACAAATTTAAGGTTATTGAACATCAATCTATTTTATTTGGAGTAGGCTTGTCATAGTTGTGGAGCACAATGATTCACAGAATAACACTGATTTTCCACGGACTCCATGAAGATCTTTTCAAGACTTTCTGAGGTGTCTGACCACTTCTCACTGTTAATGAATGACAATGTAGAAGAAAATAGAAGATGTGTTTGTAACTTTAGAGCAAACCTTGAACTCCTCTGTTGCAGGAGTTAGTGATAGAACACCTCTCCTATGAGGAAAGGCTGAGAGAATTGGGATTGTTCGGCCTGGAAAAGAGACATCTTAGGGGTGACCTAGTGGAAGTCTTCCAGTACCTGAAGGGAGCCTGCAAGAAAGATGGAGAGATACTATTTACAAAGACACGTCATGACAGGACAAGGGGAATAGCTTCAGACTGAGAGTAGGTTTAGATTAGATATTAGGAACAAATTATTTACTGTGAGGGTGGTGAGGTACTGGAACAGGCTGCCCAGAGAAATTGTGGATGTCTCATCCCTGGAAATCTTCAAGGCCAGGATGGTTGGAGCTCTGAGAAATGTGGTTTAGTGAAATGTAACCTTCTTCACATCAAGGTAATTGCAACAAGATGATCTTTAAGGTCCCTTTCAACCCTAACAGTTCTATGATTCTAAATAAATCATAATTATAAAATTGAAATCTAAATCAGTTCTAATCTTTAGGGAACAGTTGCAACCACACACACATGCATGCAATCCAGAAGTGCAAAAATCATTAGTGTGGCAGGATCAAGACCTGATATCAAGTTGGGAAGATAAATTTCATCAAGCAGTGTATTTAGTACCAGATAGATTACAATATCTAAAAATATTAGCCATTTTAATTTAATTTTTCAACCATCATGTTAAGAATAAAATTTTTAGCAAGAGAAGCCTTGCAGGATGGACTTGCCATAAAATAGAGTGATTGTTTTTTTACTTTAAAGAAAATAAATTATTCTTGGAAAGATTGTGTGCATAAAACAATACAGTTAAAATCTTTGTTATATATACACATATTTTAGAATGCGTATATATTCGTACACATACCAAATATATTTGAAGTTTAAATTAGCTAACTGAAATCAGTCCCAACTTCATGATCAGCTTTGTTTCAAATGTATCTGCACAGGATATGACAACTTGCAGATTTTTTGTTTCCTTGATACTTAACTGTTATTAAGATCTAAAAGTTATCTAGATTTTTCCTTTCTCTTGAATTGATCAAATTGCTAAACAAGAAATACTTTAGAAACTTCTCAGCTGCCTCTTAGCACAGAAATTCTGGAAAGAGACATTTTCTTTGATAAACATAAATAAATTCTAATTTTATTAGACGGGTATAGGTGGAAAAAATAGACCAGCTGCCAACACAAAAGTTCCTCTCCATATCTGAAACAGAAGCAGCAATTCAAGATGATTACAGATTAGGAAGGTTTCAAGTTTAAATTATGCTGTAAATTCAACCATTTAAACAAAAAGTGCATTAGGTTTAGAACAAAAATTATGTTAGCAAAGAGAGTAGTATTAAGTTGTTAATTATTCTTGGGGTTTGTATCACAATTAGAATGTGGAATAACAAGATAGTAGAAGGAAAAGCAGGTAAAAGAGAATACAGCAATGTCTGTATTGATGGCACAACTCCACTTGAAATTCTTTGATGGTAACACTTATTTTGGGGATAAAAGCCTTTCATTTTCTCTGGCTGCTTGTTCTTGCTCTTCTAAAGCATCTTCCACTATTCCAGAAGTTGTTTATGCAGGCACATACTGAACTAGATTGGGAAACTGTGGTTGTTTTGGAGAGTTTGGGTTTTTTTTTGGTTTTTGGTTTTGGGTTTTTTGAGTGGGTTTTTTGGGGGTGTTTGTTTGTTTGGCTCTTTTTTGTTTTGTTTTCTGGGGGGTTTTTTTGGGAGTTTTTTTTTTTTTTTTTTTTCCTTCTCTTTGGCTGATTCATTTCCCCAGTCCAGTTGAGGTTTGGGTAGAGAAACAGATTGGCCGACTGATGTGGGGGCAATATCTCCCATTCAGATAAGAGGAAAAAAGACAACACTAAGACCAAACCCAAAGGTAGAAAAATTAACTGGCACCCCCAACCTTAGCAAAGATATTCTTTCTTAATAGTACATGGCAATTTTCCCCACAATGTACCTCCTTCGATTTAGAGTGTAGTTGCAGCTTTGTTTTGGGTTTTTCATCTCTGCTAGAGATGAAAGTTTTAGATCAGTAGAAATAAGATAATTTAATACAAATCATAAATGGTTATGGATGAGTATGCAGGTAAATAGAGAGGCCTACTTGTTGTCTGCCAAGGAGAAAATGTCTCAGAAACTGATGAATTTTGCAAATTTTAATTTTGTCTCCAGTCTTACACAGAGAGAAAATCTTTTATCCAAAGAAGAAAATGTTTCTTTTGTTTCACTTCAGTGCAGCAAGGTTTTGTTAAATTTCTTCAGTCTCTTAAGTGGCAGAAAAGTGCAGTATATTTAAATTAAGAGGCAATAATCTATTTATGGTAATAAAAGACATCTTTTGACAAAATAAGATCCTGAAGGATCTTTACCCAGCTGTATAATTGAAATACAACTACTGTATTATTTAAAAAGTTACAAAGTTATTTAGGTTAGAGTCCTACTTCTTAAAACATATTATGCTTCTCTGACAGTACAATAAAACCTATTATTCTCTAGCCTTTTAAACACAGAAAAGGGCTTGAAATTGCATGCAAGTATCTACCCTGAACTTTTAAACCGTTTATTTAACTAGTTAATACAACTCACCATACCATTGAGAATACATCTTCAGGGGACATTTTTATTAGCTTTGGACTAAGGACTGTCATAAACTTGATTCTTTCTCCTTAGCCAGAATGTGACAAAACAACTCTGGTACCTAAAAAATTGTTTTTCTTGCACTTAGAACACTCTAGGTAAAATAACGTAAATCACAGAAAACAAATTCTATTTGATTTACATGACTAAAACCCTACAAAAATCCACTGCAATAGAGAAAGTCTCCAAATATAGAACTAATAAAAAAGACAAGATGGGACAGGTAGTGTTTATGCTTACGTATCATTCTTCAACTTCTAATAAAGAAGATCCTGACAAGTGAATGCAGTATAAAAGGAAACTCTTTTTTTCCTGTCTTCTTTGTTCTCTGTTTTTGGCTTTCTCTCATAGCTCTTTTTTCCACCTAACACATAGCCAAGCAAATTAAATTCCCTAAAGAATGAGCTGATGGACCCTGAGGCAAGGTCTGATAATATTGTGGCTTACAGAAGAAAAGAGACATAGAAAAGAGACTAAATATAGGTATGCTATTTTCCTCATCAAAGATATTTTTATGTTGAAATTATTTGACTGTTACTAATTAAAATAGTAGTCCTCATCAGAATGTTCTGCTGCTGAGTAAAATTTCCTCCTTTCACTTCTTTCAGTTCTCAGAGTTCAAAGCTGTAGAATGTCAGCTTTTCATCTTGTGAAGCTAGAATTTTTCCTTTCCTGCTTTTGTTCATCTAAAACACCTCAGAAAAATGCATGTATGTGTCAATGTCCCAGTGCCACCATGAGCCCAGAGCAAGGGGAAGGATTGCAGGTCAGCAGGAGACTACCTGAAGAGCAGCACAAAGGAATTCCATCTTCTTGGTCAGAAAATCAGCTTCATCGGGGGCCCAAATTGAATGCATCTATACACACGCACATAGCATGGGAATAAATGAGAGGAGCTGGAGCCATGCATATGCCTTGCAGGGCTATGATCTTATTGACGTCACAGAAACATGGAAGGGTGGCTCCTATGAGAGGAATGTTGGAATGGAAGAATGTTGGCTGTCGAGGAAGGACAGGCAGGGGAGACAAGGAGCAATGTCAATGACCAGCTGGAGCACATGGAGCTTTGTCTATGGATAGATAAGAAGCAAACCGAGAGTTTATTGGCCAGGATAAAAGGGAGGGCAGGGTCAAGTGATGTTATAGTGGGGGTCTGCCACAGGCTGCCTGACCAGGAAGATGCAGTGAATGAGGCCTTCTCTATGCAGAGAGGAGTAGCCTGAGGTTCACTTGCCCTCGTCCTGGTGGAGAACTTCAGTCACCCTAATACCTGTTGGAGTGACCCAAAAGACTAAGTTTTGTGTATGCTCAAATTTTACCACATGTGGAATTCTTAATATTTCAGATGTAGACAAGAAGATCGTGAACAAAAACAAAGCTGATTACTTGGAAGTGTACTTTATACAGGAAAGTTAACATGATCCAATTTTATTTAAAGTAATTTCAGAATTATTCTCCTGTGTTTCAAGAGATGAATGCCATTCAAAACATAATTCTATTTAAAATTAAAATATTGATGGTATTCTATTATATCAGTGTCAGTCAATTACTTCGTCATATTACCTCAAGATTAATGCATAATGTAATTTATTATTAATGTCCGAATAATTAAAGAGGATCAGAAATTGAGTAGTATTATTCATTTTGTAAGAGGAAAATTATATTGCAATTTTTGAACATGAGAAATGTGATTGATTCTATATGAAACAGTGTTTTACACCTGGAAAAAATCAGTTTAATCAATTAGCAAGTTAGATAATGATTCTTCTCAACATACATGATGTGACTTATTAAAGACCTGAATCAGAATTTGTTGTAATCAGAGGAATAAGTGCAGCTGGTATAAGAAACACTTCTGTTTTTATCCCAAATTTAAAGAAAAGGTGTCTTTCTGACACTGTAGGCAGTAGCTGTAGTATGTGCAGCTGTTTCATTATTTTAGTTTATTTCTTGCTTGAAGAAAGTGATTACTGTGGCCAATCTTATAATATTAAATCTCAAGATATTTTAAACCTGTTTTGCTTGTTAGTTTTAATGCCTCTTTCTTTGTCACAGCTGCTGCATTTGTATGCTGTCAGAGATAAAATTCAGGTGACTGTGTTGCTACTTTAAAGAGTAGTATTGTAGTTTCTGGCTGCATCCCCAAAGTACCTTCAGTTCACCACAGGCTCAGAAACAAGAAGAAAAGGGGTTTTTCCTTTGTGTATGCATGCACGTGTGTGTGTGTTTATTTTGTTATCACAATTCATTTCAATTAGGCTTGGTTTTTTGTTTGTCTTAAGATTTTAGAAGTGACACATCACCACAAGAAATTCTGGAAATAGTCCTCAACAAACTATTTCTAATGCCATCTCTCTTGGAATCTAACACAGTATTTTAATGGTGTTCCTATGTGGCAAGTCATGATATTATTAAAATTAAAAAAAAAAAGAGAAAAAAGAAAAATATGTAATTACTGAAATAATGAATGCATGAATAAATAATTTGTTAAAAAATAGGCATTTTAAGGAAAAATATTGTTCAAACCAGATAAAGGGAATCCTTAGATTTTATAACAAATCAAAGATACCTTTGTGCCTGCTGCTCTTGATTTAAAATTTTTTACGTTCATGGCAAAAAGTACTTTCCTGGGATACTTCAGTGTTCTCTAGAATGTTACTTACATCATGGAAGTCATATACCATTTATCTTACCTAAACGTTAGTCATTGAGAGGTAAGGATATAATCTAAGCCATTTGTGTAAGTTACCTTGTACTAAATGGAAAAGATAGGCATGATTTGTTCTTTCAAGGCAACTCATTACGTCTGAAATATGTGGGATGGATTTTCATCTCCAAATAGTTTTTTATTTCAATCAAATATAATACGTATATAATAAACACACCGTGTGGGTAGAATGAATGTCGTTTACTTTAAGTCTTAAAAAACATCCCAGATCATTTTTCCAGTCCCAAGTTAGCACATTTGTACTACAACTAGCTTTTAGTTAGCTGTTTTCTAACCACTTCTCAGTCTTTTTTCCTTTGTTCTTTTTGCCAGGTCTTTTAGAGCTTTAAGGTGCTTCAGCCACACAGTGACTGGTAAATATAAAGAAGTCTTTACTGTCAGAGTTGTTGCCAGTGTGGAAATAACCTGTTGGGATCACTGCCAGTTGACAACTTTTGTTGCTCCCAGAGTGGATTATTTTCAAAAGATAGTATTTCCTTAGAGAGAAGAAAAAAAACCAGAATTGGGATATTTGATAAATTGTCTTTTCATATTCAGGAGGTGAACCAAGTAGGCCGAAAGACAAAGTGGCATCTTAAATGACTTCAAAATTGATTTTTTTGTTTCAGGGTATGGGGGGGGGTTTAATCTCTTAAAGCATGCTTTCTAAAAGCTGTGTTTCTATTTGATTAGAAGTGAAGTGGTTAAACGGTTAAACTGTGGCTGCCATTCTAAAATGTTTAAAGAAAGAGGTACTTGAGATGTATAAAAGGACAGGAAATCAGTAAAAGAGACTTGAGAGACAGAATTAGCACTTGAGTAGAAACAATACATACGACACCTTAAAATGCTGCCAGACCAAGAGGGAAAGCAGGGAACAGAACAATGCTTACTGCCGAGGCCAATATTCACAGAATTGTAGGAGTCTTTGGATCGGAAGTGACTTTATAGATGGGCTAGCTGCATGCTCCACTAGATCAGTTTGCTCCTGTGCAGACAGGCTGAGAGAGTTGGGACTGTTCAGCCTGAACAAGACGGGGCTTCAGGGAGACCTTATAACACCTTCCAGTACCTGAAAAGTGTCTAAAAGAGCACTAGAGAGGGACTTTTCACAAGGTCATATGGCAACAGGACAAGGGGTAATGGATTTAAACTGAAAGAGGGTAGGTTTAGATCAGATATTAGAAAGAAATTCTTTACTGTGAGGGTGGTGAGATACACCTCAATACAGGTTGCCCAGAGAATTTGTAGATGCTTCATCCCTGGAACTGTTCAAGGCTAGGATGGACAGGGGAAAAAAAAAATTGCTATAAAGTGATATTCAATAAAAACTTTTATCTTCTCTTATAAGGAATAAATGGTAATTTTATAAGGTATAGTAGAAGTCTGATGACACAATATTGGCCTACAACCCTCCAAACGTGTGGTGGAATAAATAAACAATAATGGCAAATTAAAACCAAAAATAAATTCGTATGTTACAAAAAACTAGAAGCAGAGGAAGGAAAAATGGTATGAACATCATGATCACAAAATAAGACAAAAACATAGTAGGTGCATGTGGGATGATGTAAAATATCTGAGATGACTGATATGACATATAAGGATGCCTTGCTGAAGATTTGCACTCTGAGACAGAATCATAGCCTGAATCAAAATCAGAGAATGCAATTCAAGAAAGTTGTGATAGTAATCTAACAGGAATTTCAGAAAGTGAAGCAGTAGTAAAGAGCTTAATATTCAAAAAGCATGATAGCCATCTTAAAACCCGATAGAAGACAGTCATGCTTTAGTGATGAATACAAGTATGGATTTCTGGATGTTTTGGAGGTTTTGTATCTGTCCCCGTGAATCAGTGGCTCATTTGCTACCATAAATAAATGTTCTTTTTTCAATCTGCATATTGGTCTTGTCCATGTAGTTGAATGCTTTGAATGAAGATTGTAATTTGCTGTATAACCTTAATGGGAATAAACTTCAAATATCTCTTTTACTATTATTTATGCCGTGAAATAGGCAGTTTCATCATCAGTTCCAGTCCTCACAAATTCATAATTACAAATATCTTAACAGTAGACCCACATTTTCATTCATTCTTCAAAACCTTCATATGCTACTGAAAGAGGGGAACAGGTTTTGGGAGGAGGGATTGCCATATGGAAAGCAAGTACAAGAAAAGAGCAAACACAGAATAAAACATATGGAAAAATGTCTGTATGGAATAAATCAAGTTAGTCTTATGGAAGTTATCTTTGGCCTCTCCTGACTTTTATTTATGTCTCTGACTAGCAATTGCCTACATCTTATCTTTTACCAATGCTGAGGAAAGAGAAAAAATGTATTAAAATGAAATTACAGGAAAGTAAAAAAATGTGCCTGAATGGAGAAATTTCAATTTCTTTATGAGATAACCTTCAGATAGAACTACCGAAGAACTCTGATTCACAGTATGAATATGCTGCCCTTTACAATGAATTAACTTCTTGAGAACTCCTTAAAATGTATTACATGCTACAGAATTTTTATTCCATTGGTAGCAAGATAATTCACATTATGTCTCATTGTTTCAAATACAAATAATGAAAATATAAGGACAACATTTCATAAAATGGGTGCTAGATTACATGATCTGGGGTTTTTTTACAAAATAAAATTTTACTGTCAGCTTTCATATGCATGACTTGTTCCTAAGATAAAGCGAAAACCAGGTAGTTTATTGAAAATGTTTTCAATAAAACACCTTGCATTTTTATTAGTTTATAAAATTATATAACTAAACATACAAACCAATCTAGCATATTTTCTAGTAAGAATTTTGTAAGTAAGCAAGCAATACATTATATTTTAGATAGTGTAGGGTCTGATTAATCTGGAAGATTACATAGCTATTACTACTTGCTGTTGAGAGGATATTATTTAATGCTACTGCACTAAACAAAGCAAATATAAGAAAAGTAAGCACCATTTATAGAGCTGAAATTTTATGGCAAACAAAATTTTATGTGTCAATATGAACATGAAAAATTATTTCATTTTCTTCTCTTTTTATTTTATTTTCAATTAAGGAATAGAAGAAAAATGTAGCTAGTTAGAATGGAGTCATTATGATACTGTTAACTAGTAAGCTATGTTTCAAACATCCTTTCTGTGTGTGGATGAACACAGGAAGTTTCAAAATGTGCCAGAAAAGACTGCATGTCTATCAAGACAGGTGTGTTAAAAATCACATCTAATTGTAGGTGTTTAAATATCATGTCTTTGCACAAATATATGTTTAGGCTTGTCTAACAGAGCAAATATGTCTCGGATTCAGATGAGCTGATGAGCACTGAGCATGGTGATGGAACAGAGAATGGTACTCACCTTATTCTAAGGCAAAAATTTATGTGTGATTTTTATCTGACATGGATTTACAGCTTCATTTGAGATATCCAGAATATCTGCCAAGCTTCCACTTGTATTCCAGAAATGAACAAGACTACCGCTTGGATCACTGTCATATTTGCCAGCCTTCTGGGGATTTCTTGGATCTCTTAAGATATTTCAGACTGCACTAGATATCTATGTCTAGCAAATTCAGTCAAATATCTAGTTGGATGCTGTCATATGCATTTAGAAATTTCCATTTAAATGCCTTCATATATGAGTTCATTTCCATCCCAAAGGACCTGTGATGACATTATTAACTTGAAAATAGGTTGTAATAGGTTGAAATAGGTTCTTGGAAAAAAATAAAATTGGCTGATTGCAGACCAAAATCTGTCTCTGCCACACTGGAAAGAAATTTTCTAATCCTTGTATTATTTCAGGTTGGCAAGAGCTGAAAAATTTCCTGCTAGCCAAGGATGTACTTTCTCCTGATTTTTTTCTGACTGTAGAATTCTAGCATAACCATTTTAACATTGCAGCTACCATTGTAATGGCAATCTGTATCACCTCTTTGCCTCAGAATGAACATGCAAGTTGTTAAAATCCTGGCTGACAACCTTCTGCCTTAGTCACATTACATTATAAATAGAACTCAACTACTAAGTGGAAAGAAAACAAGTAGTTAAACCTACTGATATGAGCTTTTTCAAGTAGGTGTATTTTCTAAGAAATATTTGCCAAAATGTGGGTTGAAAATAACTTAGCCTGAGAGAAACATCAGAAATGCTAATTAGCTTGCAGAACAGTAAAATAGGTAGATATTTAAATATCAGTAAATATCAGTATTGATATTTAAATATCAGTATCTGTACATCAAGGTACCTGGGTTGGGTAAAATCATGTTTTAGATCTAAAGGTAAAGGAGAGCAGGGCACACAAAAAGTATTTACAACTGGTTTATAGTAAATGTAAAAACTGTTTCTATCCTTTTTAAGGGTATAATTCACAATAATGGATTAGAGAAGTCTTCTAAGTGAAAAAGCAAAAGAAAAAATAGGAAACATTGAAACTGAACGAGGCACACATCTAAAATTCTGACTGTCATGAGGGCTCTGGTAACCAATTACAGCCTCAACAAGCATCTTTTAGTGGTTAGATATCTCCAGGCTTCCTACTTTTACGTGACTAAGTTGTATCTATAGCAACAGATGACTAGCTTTAGCTGTTATTTCAAGAAAGGCAGCAGAAAATCTTTCTCCTCCTGACTGTTTTCTTTAGGTTGATAGGTTGATGGTAAAATATTCTAATTCCCACCCCCTACACACATCCCTTTGGAAAGAATCCTGACTTCACGTTGTTTCTAAGTTAAGTACTTCTTAGTAAAGATACCTATGTGTGTGTTTTCAAATAAGCTTAACAATGTCAAAGCTGATCTTTGAAATGAACCTCAGCACTGCTTTTGATTTGCACATTCTGAAAATACCTACAGATATGGACCTATTGGTCCTTAATTATGTACAGTAGCAATTGTCTCGCATAATTTTAGATTTCACCAACCTAGACAACCGTATATATACTATAATTTTTGGGCAAACCAGGCTCATAACCTCTCTCACTGGGAGAAACTTTATCTAAAGCTTATTCCTTATTGTCTCTGTTTCAGTATCAATCACACATTCAAGACCTCTGTTATGTGTTTCAGTATAGCTCAATTTTAGTTTCATAGTGGCACGAATTTCCTGATGCTATCATCTTAACTTCTTAACTGTTTAATGTCATGGTTTACCTCCTGTATTGTTGATATTGAACTTGATGATACAGGCCACTGATTTTCAGTTAATTACAAATTAATAAATCCATAAACTGCTTTGATCCTTATTAAACAGCTTGAGTTGAAGAGTTTTTACCTACAACTACATCAATATTAATTTACAGAGTATTATGCACATGAAAAACTGCCTGTGCTTCCCTGTCTACAATCTAGCACTCAAATATTTCTAAGGCAAATGAAGCTGCCTTAGACTGTTCCTCTGCCTGAGGACACTAGCTTGTTAACTGCTCAGTTTTTCTGTTACAGGTATCCAAGCCATTCATTTCATCTGAACACAGTAATACCTGAACTAGGTGTGTCTCAAATGATTTTTAATCATATGTTTTCAGGCTGTGAGAGGGCAATAACTCATTGCAAAGTGAATAATCTCAAGGGGTCTCTTTCTACCATGTGTGTAGCACAATGAAAGTTAATTTTCCCATCTCTTCCCTGAACTAAGATATCAAAAGCTGCTCTTGAGTAATCGCAGAGTTTTTCTGAGACGCTTCCACACCTGAATATTATTTACTGTATTGGTTATGTCAATACTGTCAATGTGAAATCTGAAATACCCATTGCAGAGTTTCAAAGTAGTTTACTTTGTGATATCTTGTGCGAGTGACTAAGATTTCTGACAGTTTGATTATACCTAGAATACTTATATAAACCCATTGAAAAACTTCCCAAATTGATATGTCATTTTTATTTATTTTCTTTTGAGGTCAGATACCATTGAAATGCTATGAATTTGTCAATAATCCTCTAATAAGTAACAAGTGGGATTCATGAGACTGAGAAATGAGTCCTACAAAACTTCGTAATAACACAGGCTCCACAGTTTTGTTTTTATTTTTAACTTGGTTTCTTGATATTCAGCCTGTTTTCTGTGTGTAAATCTTGCTTAGGGTAATTTTTGGACTATTATGGTTCTAATAAAAAGATATAGTTCTGGGAACCAGAACTCACTGTACCAGAACTCAAGGTCTTCCATGGCTCTAAGACATTAATGGTTTGAATTCAGACTCCTAAGTGAATTGGATTGGTTTTCAAAGAGCTTGAACATACACTCTCCCAATAACACAAAGCAGGAACTGTAAATCCTCAGCAATGCTTTCTAGAAGCAAACTTCTCTATACATTTGCTCTATCAATTTTTAGTTCCTACTGTTCAGCTCTGCCCTAATTCATGTTAGTACTGTATCTTTCAGTTTCCTTTGTAGCAAACAAAATTAGAAACAGCTTATGTTCAGATTATAATAAGTCATATCTTGATGTGTTTCACTGTTAAGGTACATCACGAAGCTGTTGGGTTTGGGACAGCTAGATGTATAAAATTCAAATTATGGTGAGACACCAGAAACGTAGAGCTACGGGGTGTTTTTTTTTTCCAAATTTTGGCATTAGGCTATTCTGTACATTTGGAATATATCAAAGAATAGATAAAAAATTCCCTGGGGAATCTGCAGAATGATTTCCTAGCCAGCCTTGAAGACACTCCACTTGATATACAGAAAGAACTTTAATGACAGTGCAAGAAAAGTCTGGTTTACTTCACCAATTGAAATCTGCTGTAATGCCAGAAAGGAACATTTTGTTAAAGCATCAAAAGGACAAATAAAATAGTATGTGTCTTTTGCCAATACTTTCTACAGTAGCAGTGGAGGAACAGACAGAAAATAGTTGAAATCTAAAATTAAGAATAGCTGATAATAACAATTTAAAGTGTTTTAACTGACTTTGGTAGTCATCTTCCTTATTACTTAAGCCACAATTATTTCATCAAACTTGTACTTCAAAGGAGATGAGGCTGCAGAATGCTTTGTATGATCTAATAATTATGAATTCTTTGCTGCACCTCTCTTAAGCTCTACATTGATTTATATATGAGGACAAAGAGCTTCTTGAGGCTGATCTATCAAACATGACAATATTTTAAAACAAAATTAACAGACACATCCTAACCACCCTCATCCTCCCAATAAAGCAAACAACTGCCAACAAAACAAGCCCCAAAAAACAGATTGAAAGCTGTGACTCGGGTTTGGTACAGGAACTTCTTTCGTTCTTTATGATATTCTGTTACTTGTTATGTCTACAGGTTGTTTAGCTTCTCCAGCAAACACAAATTTGATTTGTGTAACAGGACCATCTGTTGAGGTTACTGTGTTTACTAGCTCCTAGTCATCAATTTTTGATGATGGCAGCAGAAAAATATTCAGTCTTTTTGGACATATGTTTCCATCTTCTAGATCCTAACTTTCAAGTCATAATGGCTTTGGTCTCCTTTTTCCTTTTCTAAATGTTTTGATGGAAAGATTTTGTCTCTAACCTGTGTCACTCAGATGGCGTATTCTAATCTGATGTGGCCATTATCTCACAGATGATGTGAAGTAGTGTAAACGCTTCCAGCAACTTCTGTGGCACTCATAAGCCCAAACCTTGAGACAAGGGCAGCCTTCACCTTCATTCCATGACCAAAATGCAACTGAATAATATAACCTGTAGATACAACTTGACATCAGCCAGCTGCCATTCGGAATTTAAACCCAAAATTCATAACCTACTTAAAACAGAAAAATTCACATCAACTGCTCTTTCTGTTTTCCTGCTTCGGTTTCTTTATCAGCTGATTCTCGCTCCACTCCAGCAATTGCTGCTTCCAAGTATGCTTATAACACCATCATTTTATTTATTTCATCAGTATTTATTGTTTTCAAAAATAACAAACAGAAAACTACAGGCTTGGTGATCAGCAAACTAGCTGTCAACTCACTCTGTTTTGAAACTTAATACAGGACAGTAACCAGTCTATCTATAATTGTCAGTTTTAGAAGTGGATATTTCTCTAGCGACTTCACTTCCTTTTGGGTGGAGAAGACAAACCAAACTAAGAGTAAACTCTCAGAAAACTGTGTAGCATATGAACTTGCCTTTTGCTCCAGCATTTTTCAGCAGTGAGTTTTCTGTATTATAGGTTTGGAAAACCTGTATTATACAAATCCAGGAATTTTGTAACGTAGTGCCAAATTCCTTTAATTTTATTCACGCTGATTAATGACTTTCTTGGGAAAACTTTGCAAATAATTTATATCATACTTAATATTCAGTATCTTACTGCCATATTAACAGTAAAGCATCTCTTCCTAACAACACTCTCACACATTTCCTGAGTATATATTCTTCTTCGGACTAAAACTTGTAGAAAACCATAGCGTAATCAAACACAGTGATAAGAACCTTTCCAAAAACTCTTCTCATCACTGGTCTTTTATGCATTAAAAAAAAAGTGTTAGTTAAGTGGTTTATTATCTCCAATAATAACTTTCAGAGTAATTTATTTTATACTAAGTATATTTTGTTTGTATTTTTTTATAGATGATAATGATGTTTCTCATGATCAGTCTGTGGTATCACAAAGCTTTCAAAAAGGTCAAATAATAATAATAAAAGCATAGTATCTCATCTTTCTGCAGGATTATAGAAAAAAAGCCATATCACACTAAAATATTAAATAGTAATAGAAGAAAAAAAAGATTATTCTGACATTAATCTGCTGTAACAGCTGATAGTTTCTTTATATTCACAAAATTTAGCAAAGAAGGTAGCAGCAGCAACATACTTGTAACTAGTTTAGTTGCACTTCTCAAAATAGCTCAATGCTTTTGTGGAATGAAGAGAGCTATGGGGATGAGAGAGGTTGGAGTGAGTTCAACAGTGTCAATAACATTCAGCATCACAACAATGTGTGTGGAAAGATGGCTGGGGGTAAAATTAGAGGAGACTGAAAAGTTATATTCATATTCCAACAGAGGCTATAACAATACAGAAATTATAAGGTAGAACACATTTGCTACTCTCTGGAAGGAATGTGGTTGGTATGCTGGAAACTTTTTCCGCTATGATTCCCTACACCCATAACCTGCAGCCATAGCTCCTGCTAAGGGAGATGGAACAGAAGGTAGAGTGGAGTGGAAACACCTCAGCCAGGTGCTGCTGAAATCCTTGCAGGGAGGGCAACTCGGTGGTACTTTGCAGCTGAGAAACTGCACACCACCTGTCAGCCAAGGGAGACAGGAGATGTCCTGCTGCTGAGCCAGCAACCGTGGCAAAATCACTCTCAGGTGAACTTGGTTCACTATAACCTAATTGTAATATTAATGCACACCTCCATCCCAAAGATATCTGTCTCCAAGGTGCGACCACCCCTCATTGGGCATGTACTATTTTTTCGTTTACTGTATCTTTAAAAGCAAAGTGAGAGGATTTTACACCAATCAGTTACAAAAGTATGCATGACTTGAGTCACTCCAGCTTCACCCAAACATAAAGAAATAATATAAAAATAAGTCAAGAATGGAGGAAAAATTAGGGGAGACTCCATCATAACCGCTGGGATCAGCTGATGGGCTGAACCTATCTTCTCCTGCATAGGGACACCTACTGGGTAAGAACCACACTCTGTGCATGCTGAATATTTTTGCTGGGGATTAGAGCTTATCTGTGTATTGCTTTGAATATGTTTTTGCAGTCAGATACTATCACCAACAATCCTCAAAACTTAACCTGTTACAATTTTATATTAATAAAGAGTGTTACTCTGTATACTTTTAGTGCTTTCATGGGTGCAGGGAGTCACTGGCATTGAGTTTTAAACTCAAAATACAGTGGAAGACCCACTGATGGGTCTCCCTTATGCTTTTGGTGTTTTTCCCTGACTAAGTCAGTCTACCTGTCCTCCGATCCAGCTGGACTGTTCATTGAAGGTCCCCCTAACAGGGTGCTGACAGACTCTCAGGCACAAGGGTCTTCACTTTCCTGAGGTGC
The DNA here is from genome assembly GCA_013397055.1 of Pachycephala philippinensis. NCBI lineage: Eukaryota > Metazoa > Chordata > Aves > Passeriformes > Pachycephala > Pachycephala philippinensis. The sequence continues at coordinate 46,278 of VWZT01013960.1, forward strand.
TGACAGAAAAATTAAAAAATAAGGGTCGAATAAATGTCCCCACACTAAGGGTCAAGTAAATATCCCCTTTTCACATGACAAATGTGACTGCAACCCATTATGAACTTGGTTTTATTTTTATTTTAATCATCTCAAAATATGGGAACAATTTTAAAGCTCACATGAGGACAATCAAATTTCACTGTTATGAGTGAATGAGGTGAACAGCTTTTACTAATTCACTAATCACTTTTTCTCCGTTCACTGTAAACACTATGTATCTCCTGCCATATACCATGAATTTTTTAGAACTGCAGAAAAAAAAAAAAAATAGTCATGATAGGGGAATTTCATGGATATAACAAATGACAGCTTAAGGAACTGCGACATTGCACAGGTGGCTAAGGGAGAAGAAATGAGAAAAATCCAAACAACACAGGCAGCAGAAGGAAGACACTGGGACCATTTGGAGAGCAGAGTCCTGCAAGGCCAGCATTGCCTTGGTAATTCCATTGTCTCAAGGAGAGTGGAAGCTTCAGACAAAGTTTATTAAAGAAGTCCTGCTGCTGTGTTTGAAAGTCAGAAAGGACTCCTTTGTGTATTTAAACTCTTTCACTGAAAAGGGTTTAAATACAGGTAAATCCTACCTTACCCTCAGATTTTGGCAACAGTTTAAATTTAAGGAATTACTTTGGCCCACAAGTTCTAATGATGGCAAATCAGATATATTTACAAAATAAATTATGTATTAAACAGACAAAAGATCTTAATCAAAATTGCCTACTACACAATATAAAATTAAAAGAACTACTAGTAGATTACAGCATAACATAAAACAGTGCATGATATCAAGGTACCTATATTAAACCTAGCAAAGAAATAGTCTCAATTAGGAATTGAATTTAACTTACCACCAAAGTGATGATAATGTACACAGATTCCTTTACTTAACCTCTGGGAAGTAATCAGGAAATAGGTATCCCTATGCACAGGAGAAACTCCACACAATTCCAGGAAAATATATAGATGATTTCTACTTTTTGAAAGTTTGCTGTTGATTTTATAGCTGTAAAGTGAATGTTAGTCAGAAATCCAGCTTATCTTTCCAGATCTCACTTCAACAGTAAGATGTTTATTGGAATTTGGGAGATGCTAGACTATTGTTAACCCCATGGTGCCAAAATAACTCACTTTAAGACAGCTTGTCCTATTTGAGTTATCTGACCGGTTAACAAGAAACAGATAAGCTCTTTTGGGAGGGGTAAGATGCCCTCCTACATCCACCTGTGACATCATAAGATTCACAGATGATCCATATTGTGGTATCAGAACTAGCAAGGCTGGCTGCAAATGCAGTAAAATTGAGATTAGTGGGGAAAATATAATTAAGGACAGGTTGTGTATTCGGAGGAGACTTGAAAGTAGAAAAGGACATACAATGACAACAAATAGAATGGTTAAGAAAAAGGACTAGAGGATGAGATTTGCAAGTTGCGTGACTGGGGCTTTTTGGGACTCTGTGCTGGGCAGCCCTGAGCTTGATCACAGCAATCTGCAGTCTAAATAAATGATAAAGTAAATCTCTTATTCTTAGCATACTCCAGATATCAAACCTACTTCCAGGAGCAAGAGAGGGATTAATGGGGAAATTTTTGTGGCTAAAGGTGGATACCTACATGACTGGATCCAATGATCAAATCAGTTACGGATATCATGATGCTAATTCCTTTTACAGCAAAGCATCAGCAGCTACTTGCCACTTTCTAATGGAATTTATCTATTGAAGTGTTAGGGGGAAAATACTGTAAACTGCGCTTGTTACTTGGCATACTTTCCAGTTTGCAGCTACCTGAATTATTTAGAACTGTTCAGCACATTTCCAAGATAAATTTTACCCTTTCAAAAATTACAACAGAGAACAAAAAGCTACATCAAATTTTCCTGGTGGGGTTTTGTGCTTTTGAAACAGGTGAATGCTGTTATTTTTGTCCAATTTTAAGCTGTACAATACAAAATCAACCGTGTAAAATAGTTTTGTATGACAAGACTAATGGTCACTATTCCAGTAAAGAAAAAAATGTATGGTGCTTATTTGTAGAGTAGTTGAGAATTAAAGAAAGCTGGAAACATTTTGTGCATTTTTCCTGCTCTACCAATGAACAGCTATGGCTGAGACACTGACAAAGAGTCATTTTTTTGCTTGGCTTTTTTACATAGGAAGTTAATGAAGGTATTATTTACATCCTCAGCATAATTCCACAGCTCATATTAAATAATTATCCAGTATTCATTGGTTCATCATGATTCACTAGCCCTTATTTGCCATGGTGATTTCAAGTGGACAGTAAATGATATTTGCCATTTTAAAAAACTAAAATCTCTACCCCACTGCCTTTCAAAATCCACCAATTCATTTTGACAAATCAGCTTTAGTCTGTTATGTATTAAGCCAGTAGCAAGGCCAAGCATCTAACCCGAGATCTCAAGTCAATAAGATAATTTTCTAGCAATGTTTTCAAACAGTGTATTGATAACTGACATGTGAAATTTTCATTCACATTTATACACATCAAACATTAGAATTACTTAATAAAAATTAAGAAAAAAATAAAATCAAGCTGGAGTATCATGAAACACTCAGATATTTACTCAAGTGTGTGTTTGCTTTGGTATTCTATCTTTTGGATAGAAGGTGCTACAAAAGAACCATCATTTTCTTAAAGATTCATAATTTTCTCTTTCTCTTCATCTTGTCTCCACTAGAAAGTCAAAGTAACTTGGTCTTTTAGGCAGATGATCTTTTAGGACTGTCAGGCATATGCTCATTAAACACAAATATCTACAGACTATAGAAAGCTTAAATCTGCAGGAGCAATGATATGACAGTTTTAATATTGCTTCTCATATTTTTCATGTTTACCATGACATGTATTTCTAACTTTCTTGCTAAGTCCTCAAGGATACTTGCAGTGGCAAAAAGCTTAAACAGATCAGAAGCTCACTTAAGATTTATGTGTCAGCAACTGCCAGTAATAGCATCATTCTGATTATTTCCCACAATGTTTAACCGTGAGAATCAAAATCTATTTTAGCATATATGACCAGGAGTGAATGTATGAAATTAAAGGAAAAAAAACAAAAAACCAACAGAACTAGTCCCTAAATATGTTTAAAACTTTAGTGTGAGGTGCGTGATAACAAGAAAGGGAGAGGGTACAGAGATAAAGAAAGAGGGTACAGAGATGAAAGCCATAAAATACCGGTATGTGGATTGACATATCAAGACAACCACCAGCACAGTCATCACAATAATAAAATGGCCTGAAGAACAGACGAGGGTTTTTGGTATCTTGCTGGTGGTGGCAAAAATGTACTTGTGAGCCTCCATTGAGCCTTAAAATCAGAAAAGAACAGCATAAAAAAAAAACCCCAAACTCTAAACATATTAACTTGCCTGTTTGGAAGATGAAGGTATCCATCAACCTTTTAAAGTAAGATATAGCAGGTTTTGAAGTATTTTATACTTGATGTGATGGAAGAGGAAGGACTGGCAAAATGACAGAAATGCAGGATAGTGATATATATGTTGCGATTTATAAAATTTCTGTTGTGCTTATCAAGGACCTAGTCTGAACTCAGGATTTCACGCAAAGTTTACTCTATGGTCAGACTGTATAAAAATTCAGCCACAGGTTACTATATTCATTTAAACTATATTGTGAAATCCTAGAAGTAGCCACAAGAAATACAGCTTCCTGGAGTAATCTGTCTGATCTGCATGATCCAGTAACACCCAAGGAAATCTTATCCTTCTCCGAGAGTTTTTAATTTCTGATTCATTCTCAGAAAGAGTTCTGTCCCACCCTTTTCCATTGCCTACTGCTTCAACTCACCCACAACAGAAGCAGAACAAAATCCACGGATTCCACACATACAAAGCCTTATTTCACACTTAATTCCACATGCCAAATACATTCATGGAATCTCTGACGCTGAAATTGAGAAAATCAAATGGTAAAGAGGAATTTCAAAAAACTGCAGCTAGGGGTCCTCATCTTCTGTCCACCAAATCCCGATTCAAATGTGATGTACACAGCAATCTCAAAAGACAAGCCTGTGAACTGAATTATAGATGTACTTGTTACTAAAAATTGCAGACTCAATAGCGATACCCAGTTTGATAGCGTACTCATTTTGCCTAGCCTTCATCTTACTCTTCACTATACCAAAAGTAATAATTAACTGCCTTTCTCTTTCCATTAGGAGCTGGGATCTCACCCACATCTCCCTCAGCTCCAGTGCTAGATGCCTTTTTTTCAATTTGTCTAAATGATTAACATAATGAAGTTAAACCCAGAGCAATTTCTCTTACCCTGCATTTAGCCTGAAGGCTGCTCTTTCTATTTTAAACCTGATGATGGGCTTGCATGCCCAAAAGCTTGTCATCATTTTACCCAGCTATATTTAGTCTTAAAAAAAAAAAACCCCAAAAAACCCCCAACCATTACTTGTCTCTAAAAATCCTTCCTCATAAACTAATAGGAACTATTAATTCTATTTTAGAATTAACCACAAGTTAAAAAACAATGCAAATCCTCAAAATGACTTGTTCACTCTTTAACAGCATGTGTAGAACAGGTAGGATATCCCAGGGCACTTTCGGCTATTCTGGTGACCTATGTGTTGCCTACCAAATTGAGCCTCCTGTGCCTAGAAGTGAGTTAATGTCTAACATCCAGTTTAACGTCATTGTGATTGTTTTTGATCAGGTTAGGTTGTGGAGCCCATCTCATCTAGTATGGCCAAGAGCGGGATCTCTCACCAGACTCTACCAGGATCTTCTGGAACAAACTGGAAAAATGAAAACTGGCTCACTTGTAGACACTTATACTTAGTCATATGAATGAAGATATCATAGCTTGCAATGGAAGCTTTCCCTGCCAGACTCACGTGGTAAAACTGAAGAAGAATGCTGAGACCTTGGTTCAGTGAACTACTCAACACATTTCCATGAGGACTGCTCTGTAACATTTAATGCCCTCTCTTCCTCTGCTACCGTTTTTAAGTCAAGCCTTGCAAGTATTTCAGCTTTAGGCAGTTCATGAAAAAGTGTTTGTTTTCTATGGACAATATCAAATTTCAGAGTACACCTAAATCCAGTGAGTGATATTGTGGGGATGTATTACTTTTACTGTGCTAACTAGAAGAAAACAGCATACTCTGTGATCTGTATGATTTTAATTTTTAATTATATCACATCAAAACTGCAGTAGTCCTTCTATCGCCAAACCTGGACTTTGTTAGAACAGAGTCATGCCAAATGATAGCATGAAAAATAACACCAGATGAAACAGCTATGAGTCCAACATTTTCTCTGGCTAAAGAGAGTTGAGAACAGGTTTCTTGAAAATATCTCTTTTTAGGGAACAATTTGCAATCATTACAAACACAAGCACTTTTCCAAGATAAAGGACCATCATGATGGTGAAGTTCACTTTACATTTATGCATTAGTAGTGTCCTGGGGCATATTTATTTAGCAGAAAGCAGGCTAGGATCTGGCTTGTATGATCTCTAGCTGATATTAAAAATGGCATAGAGATATACTATTCTATAAATAACACTTAAATAAATTTTACCTTTAGGAAAACTGTTCCATAAGAGCTTCCTATGCTATTTTTTGAGAAATTTTGTATCAAAGAAGCTAATCTTATTTTATGTATTTATTGGTCTACAAGTCACCAATGGGTGTTATGTTAAAAAGATCAAAAAAACACACTTGGGAAAAGCATGCTTAATATGTACTGTACATTTATTGTATATACACATACTTTTATAGATAATATTGTCTGTAGTATAATAAGGTTAATATCTAAAAAAAAGAAATTAAAAAATGCATTTCTATTTTAATATGTAGCTAGAAGGGGGTAGCACAGTTTAATTCATGGTATTAGTAGAATTTAGCCATGCATGTAAAAGAGAAAATTCTAATTAAATATGCAGTTACGTACATTAATCTAAGGTTTTTTGCTGGCTTGAGTAGCCCTGTGAGGAACATCTGCTTTTTTGTAAGATTCCTAATTTGAGTTGTTTCTCACTAGCGAACACAAGACTCACAATATTAGAGGACAACCCTCCAGATAAGGTTAGAAAGAAGCAATTCCATATATGTTTTAGGTATCTGGTCCATTTAAGTGAATTAGGAGGCAGTCACTATTACCTTCAACGAGGATGTAGCAAAATCCACAGGCAAAAATAGTTATACTTGATAAACAATCAGATTAGGCCATTTGAATTTAAACATAGAATTTATTCTTTCTGCTCATCCATTCTTACCTATAACGCAACAAAAGAATAAATGTTAACTTCTGCATTGAAGCCACACAATGCCTCCTAAAAGATGTGGAAAATTTGGCGGGGGGGGGCCTTACGAACCAAAAAACATAATTATAATTCAGCACCATTATACAGAGTTAATGTACCTGTCACCCAGACTCGCAGAGAGACACACACCAGTGTAAGTTATATTTAGCGGGGAATAGCCGTAAGTGTTGTATAACTTAGAAAGCAGAATGTGGAATCACAGAATCACAAATAATTTGGATTGGAAGGAGCATTTTGATGTTGTAGATTCTAATGCCCTCTTCAGATCTGGTCCAGTAGGGCAAAGGTCTTCAGGGCCTCATCCAGCTTGGATCTTTGAATACCTCTAAACATGTTATTTCCACAGCTTCTCTGGGCAGATTGTAGGCTTATTCGCCCACATGACACAAAAGTTGTTTTCTGAGATGTAGTCAGATTTTTAAGTGTTTCGGCTTGTGATCTATTACTAAATCTTTGAGAGGAGTCCTAGTTTATTATTTTTGTATCCTCATATTACATAGCCGTAGACAGCAATAAGATCTCCCATCACCTTTTTCTTCTCCAGCCTTCCCATCTTAGCACCTCCTTATATGGCCCCTTACCATGTAGGCAGTCTCTGCTAGACTCACTTCACTGTACCCATGCCTTTTTTGAAGTAGGAAACACAGCACTCAGTGTTGTACTCCAGTGCTGGACAGAGATGAAGAATCATTTTCCTTGACCTGCTGGCGATACTCTCGCTAAGGCATCCCAGGATGCTGCTGACCTTTGTTGCAAGGACACATTGTGAGCAGCAAGAGCTAATAAATAGTCAGAGGACTAGTGTTGTTGTTGCTGCCAAGGAGGTAAAGTTAACAAAGTCCATACTACCACAAATTTGTCCGAAGTAAGAGAGATTTAATGGAGGATTGAACAACTTCTATATGTTAATACGTGAAAGTGTGTTGAATGGCATAAAATGATTGGTTGCTTGGACAACCACCCCTTGGAATGATTGGTCCAGTTCTGAGACATCTGTTTCTAGATGTTTTTCTGGTTGAAACCACAACAGTCCTTGAGAAGTAGGTGCGGGTGCAGAGATTTACAAAACCATAATATTGTTTTAAAATTCGTCACATGAGAAAAAGGACCTTCACAAAGGACTGTGAGGGCTAAAGAAATTCCCAGCCTGAGGCCTTTTTTCATACCCATAGATTAGAAAGGCTTTAGCAATCTCTCATCATCACCCGTCATATGAGCATTGACCATGTAGCAAAGCTCCTAGGACACCAAATCTGGCTGGCAAATGATTGGACCCATCCCTTAAGAACATAGTCTCCAGTCGCTATCATTTGCCACCATATTCCTTGCAGACACTTGTTTCAATCCCAGCAGACACAGGTGTTTCCATTCTGAGTGCTCTTCCTTCTCACCTTTTCCTAGGGTGAATATCTTTCCTGAAGCTGCAAATACGCAGGTGGAGAATGAGTCCTCCTGCCACTGCCAGAAGGCACGTCTCCTCCCTTCCTTGTCATTGTCCCTGATGCTTTCTTCAGTGTGGTCTGTACCTGCAGTTTATTCCTTGCAGCTTGGGACTCAGGCTTTTGTCTCTGCAGGGTGTCTGCACAGACACTGTTGATTTATCTGTGTTGTGATTTAATTCTGGTAGTCAGCTAAGTCCCACATGGTCACCCAGTTGCTTCTCCAACAAGGAACTAGGAAGGTAATAGGAAAGACAAAGCAAGAAAAACACATGGGTTGAGGCAAAGACAATTCAACAGGTAAAGCAAAAGCCGTGAGTTCAAGAAAATCAGAATAAACAATTCATTCACTACTTCTGATGGACAGGCAGGTGTTCAGCCGTTTCCAGGAGAGCAGGGCTCCATCACACGTGATAGCTATTTGGGAAGACAAATAGTATCACCTGGAATATCCCCTCCTTCCCCCAGCTTTACATGCTGAGCATGAGCCCACATGGTATGGAACACCCCCTTGATCAATTTGGGTCATCTGTTCCAGCTGTGTCCCCTCCCAGCTTCTTGTGTGCCCCCAGTCTCCCCGCTGGTGGGGTGGTGTGGGAAGCTGAAAAGGCTGTGACTGCTTAGCAATGCCTAAAACACTGCTGTGTTATCAGCTCTGCTGTTGTGTCACAAATCCAAAATATAGCTTTGTACTAGCTACTGTGAACAAAATTAATTCTATCCCAAACAAAAAAGCAATACAGCGTGACTCTGTGGGTCTGACATCACCTGTTTCCCCTTTACTGATGCTGCAAGGAAGAAGAGCTAATTAAAGAGTTATCTATTGGATGTGAAAGTCTTGATGTTGCTGTTATCCCTGCAATAAAAAGGGAGGATAAAGAAGACAGTGCATATTCTAGAAATCTAAACATTCATGTCCCTATAGCAAATGGAGGTTAACTCTTAGAAAAATTGATGGGAGATCATTGAAGGCATTACAGAGGCAGTAGAAATGGCAGACAGTCAAGAATGGTCTATCTGGCCATAAATTGGAAAAGCACCAATCCCAGAGGGAACAAAAAGAGGAGACACAGAAATCTTAAGTGTGAAGAGCTCTCCCTATTTCAATAAGATTAAGAGCTTCTCTAATGAATACAATTGGCAAGGGAAGTATTTAGCAATGTATAGTACCACTTAAGACATATTAAGCACTTTCATTTCCTTATGACTGTTCCTTTGAGATAATTTGAAGGACAAATGGTCTCTTGTGGCAGGGTAGGAAGAATGTTTTCATATTGTTTTTTCTTTCTGAATGTGACAGAAATAGAGGAACTTTCCTGTGCAGATGATTTATCAATTTTAGGAGAAAAAAGTTTACAACTTGCAAAAGCCATCTGTCTTTGGAAGACAGATTAGTACAGAAGAAGGACATTGAAATGTGCAGCAGGGCTGGATTTCACATTAGTGAGAGAACACAAACAGAATCTTCTGGGTGCATTATGAATCTACAGTCATATAATGCAATTTAGTCCTGTATCTCTCTCTGCAGTTCTTGCAGTTCCACAACAATTAACTTCAATTTTAACAATATCATTACAGAAATTGGAAATTCTGGGCTTTTCAAACACCTTCTAGCCTGAAAGCAAGCTATTAACATATTGTATGGCCCATTTTCACCAAACTACTTAAAAATACATCCTTTCTCTCTGTGGTGTGTAAGTACAGGTAAGATTCCTGCAGTGAATAAGTTCTAATGGGGCAGGAGGGCATTCTGTCACCACAGTTTGCACAAACTTTCTGGATTTTACGTCACAATCACCTCTTCTACTTCACTGTCACCACACTGTCTCAACCCAACCCCCAATAACAAGTGATGAGTAGCTTGCAGGCTATGAACCCTCAAGAAAAGTGAGTCTGCTTTGTATCAGAATAGGCAATTGTGTTCAGTGCATTCATATGCGTCTGCACCAATGCAAATTAATTAAAAAAAAATACCACTGTCACTTGTCTCCTCTCTGAAACTTAGGACAGAGAATGCCATCAGCTGTCAAGAAAGCTGTAGAGACCTTACTTTAGAAAGCATTCAGTCCTATTGAAAGGGAGAGAGAGAGTTCATCAAAACTCTAGGCCCTAGATAATTTACCCGATAGTCATTGCGTATTGTTAGGTCCTGCATATGGACATTGGTTATAAAATCTTACCTAGATGCCATAAAGGAATGGCCATAGGACAACCTGAAGAAGGGGTTGGAATGTAAGTAGAAAGATTTTCAGTGGAATCTAAGGGAAACTCATGGAGTTTTTAAAATCAGTTTTACAGACAAGAATGCTATTTCTGAAGAAGCATGTGATTTAGTTACTCTCTCTTCAATAAATCTAGGCAAATTTTTTGCCAATAAATTTAACTCTTAAAAGTTTTTTAAGAGACAAGGTTCACCCTGGAATGTCTGAGCATAGATGTACAGAAATACAGGCTTCTGGAATTATGACATTAGAAAGACACAGGAATAACAACAACTGCTAATAAATTACATGTAACTCATGCAAATAAAATTGTCAAATGAGATCTCAATTTTGTTTTCTTTTGCTTTGCTTTAATTTATTGGGGATTTTATTTCATCTATTTATTTATTTATCATATTGTTTATTGATGAGTTCAGTTTTAATGGCCATCAAGAATGCTGTCAAAGGGCTTGTAAAACAAGGTCTTTTGGAGACATTGAACATAGAGTCCTGAGAAAATTACAGGGGATATACTGTAATTTTCTATGTTATGTTATGGTAAGCTACTGAACAACCGTAATTTTGCATTTCATTAATTCATTAGTTCTGAAAATTGTATTTTTTTTTTTTGCATTTATAATCTTAATTAAAAATAAAATAATTTTTTCCTCATTGTGTCTTAATATTTTTCTAGGCATAACTTTTCTTCTTAGGGTCTGGAAAGACTCCAGATTATCGTTGAGCTTGCAAGTGTGACCCTTTCTCAAAGATGGAAGCTTCTACTATTTTGTGTTCAAAGCAGCCTTGGACCTCTTGCCATGTTTATGAACATGTGTCAGTCAGGTTCACTAGACACCCACACAAAATACTTTTTCTTCTTGCTTGAAGAGAGTCCCAACAATACTGAAAAGGTGATCTAATCACAGAATGCTGCCAAAATGAAATTTGTCTGCCAGTCAAGCACGCATTTAGAAAGAAATATGACTGCAAAGTCCCCAAAATATTTTTTAAAACAGTGATGACAAATTAAAATCCCTCCAGCAGATGGAAAAGTGGGACCACCTGGCAATAGGCCAGAAATAATTTTTGTTTCGCATTTAAGTTTTTTTGGATGTGTGCCAGCAAACCAAATCCAGCATCTGTTTCTGCAGCTGCTGCACAGGGAAACAATGATTCCTCAGGCTAAAAGTTGCACAACAACAAATATCAAAGTAACTCAATTGATGAGTGATCAGTAAGGGATGGGAGAATTCTTAATTCTCACCCTTATGATCTATGAATTGAAAAAAAGGTAGCGAATTTAAAGAGATCTGATTTAAAGCAAATCTCAATATCGATAGTTTTGCATTCTCAAAGAATATTTTCCTACTTTAATTCAGAAAGGCGCAGTTGTATATGTGTGAAGTATGTAGCACAAGTGGAAAAGTTATGTTTCGTCAATCACTCCATCTTCCTTGTAAATCCTTTCATCTCCCATACAATGCCTTTTAATATAGGTCTTAACACAGAGTTCAGTACCCTAGAAATCAAAGTTCTACCTGCAAGAGGTTTTGAACTTCTCTATTGGTTTGATAAGGGTGGTAAGCTGTTGCTTTCTGTAAACTGATTCAAAAAACCTTTAAATATACTATAGAGAGGATCAGTGTGAAGGATGGAGTGAGACAAGATCCTTATTGTATAGACAGGACAAGTTAGCAATAAATTTGATAATAAGGAACTAGTAGCTCCTGCATCTGTATTAGTAAATTTATTCTTCCTTCCTTGTTACACTCAAAATCTTGCAAACAGGAACTCTTTTGGTAAGAGTAAAAGCCTTCTATGTGGAACCAATAGTTTTTTATTAGTCTAATTAAGGCCTTAGGGTTTAATCAAAAGGAGTTATTATTATTGCAGTTACACTGAAGCTAACACATTCAGTAATATAATGCAAATACATACACACTATATCCACTTTTCCTCTACTGTGATGTTTGTACTTTGAGTCCTAAGGTCTACAGCTTTGGTCTTCAAGAAAAATTGGTCCAGGGAGTAATGAAACGTCACCGGTATCCTGTGGTTCTTGCTCAGAAAAATACAATATTGAGGGTGGAAATTTATTACTCCTAGGTCTTGAGTCCCCTTTAAAAACTATTGATTTTTTAATACCTATATGTTTATGCGTGAGATAGTGGTATGAAAAGAAAGAGCTCCATAACAGCTTTAAGGAGAACTGAAGCTTCTAGAATAAAAATCAAGTGGGTCATATTGTGTGAGGTATATGTGGGGTCTCTTCTTAATGCACTCTAAATACAGTTATTCTCATTTTCATTTAATCCATGTGTCCTTTCACATTTTAGAGTTTTGCTGGCATGTCCTATTCTGTGCATCATTTTGCAGTCACACCTTATTTTCTGTTTTTCTTTTGATATCTTTCAAAACTGCCTTATAAATATTTCAAACCTTTTCAGATCTGTTTAATTTTAAAAGGTAGTCATTACAACTTTTAGACCCCTTTTATCTAGTTTCCTGCAACACTTTTGCAAGCTTGGCATCACTGTTGCTGTCAGTGAGTAAGACACAAATGGGAAGTAAACACACTTCAGCACCATCTTGGCTTGGGGATGGAATGCTGCCAGCCTCCTGTTCTTGCCTTTAGTTCACTGAACAGTAACTCAGCCACAATCCGTGAGAAATAAATTTTCACCTTCAGTTATTCAATGCTGTTATAAATAGGCTACACAGACATTCTCCTCAGACTAAGTCAGCATAACTTGATACACCAACTTCACCAAATGAAGAAACTGAAGTCTATTTTTTTCCCCATATTTAACAAAACAAAGATCTCACTGTTGCAGAATAACCTTGCATTTTAGCTGCCATAAAAATACTTTGATGATGATAGTATTTATTATTTCTACATTCCTGTATGGACATAAGCAGTTGGTCGATTTTCACAGGAGAATTGAGAAGGAAACAAAATCGTCAAATAGAAAATGCCATTGCCTTGGGGGCAAGCAGCTGAGGTCACGTGTTTTGTTCGCCTTGAAGAAGAAAAGGCTGAGGGATGACTTCATCACAGACTGCAACTTCCTCAAAGGGGACAGTGGAGAGGGAGGTTCTGATCTTTTCTCTCTGATAAACCCTGATAGGAAAAGAGGAAATGTAGTGAAGCTGTGTCAGAGGAAGTTCAGATAGGACACTAGGTAAACTTTCTTCACTCAGAGGGTGGTCAGTCACTGAAACAGCTGTCCGGGGAAGTGGTCACAGAACCAAGCCTTTCAAAGTTCAAGGCGCATCTGGATGTTATTCTTAGCCACGTGATTTAGTTTTAGGTCATCCTGAGAGAAGCAGGGAGATGGACTTGATGTTACTTATGGGTCCCTTTTGATGAAGTACTCTATTATTCTCTTCCCCCAAAGGAGAAAAAATTATCATGTAGAAGACCTGCAATATTATGAGTTATTTAGCAACTGGGGTATGAAACATGTCTTTTTGAATTTTGTCATTTTTTCCACTGACAGGTGTCTTGGGTCAAGTCTATACAGAAGTAAAAAAAAAATCTTTTGCAAAACAACGATATAGGAGTTAGTTTTCTTCTTCCTTTTTTTTTTTCCTTCTGTTTTCCTTCTTTTTTTTTTTTTTTCCCTGTTCTCCAGAAATGTTTCTCTCAGATTCCTTCCTTCCTAATATTCTGCTAATAATCTATAGATTATGGAACTGTAACTCTGACATATAAAACAAAGGCTTAAATTTAGGACTTTCAGTTTATAGCCTCATATATTAAGACGAGTGTCTATCAAAAATCTATCCTACTAAAAAATCAGTTGAAACTGTTCTTTTTCCAGATGTATATAAGTTCAGATTTCAGCAATTCTGCTTCAGTTAATAACTTCCCAAAGGACTAAAATTATTTCCACCATAAGGATCTTTACTGCTGACATCCTAAAATTTCAACATTGTTCCACGTTTTTCATCCAGAAACACACTTTATTGATTGTGTACCTGTTAAATAAATCAGAGTATTATTTTTTCTGTGAAGGTATATGTCATGGATATATTTCATATTTCTTGTGGTATTTTCAAGGAAATACTAAATTTGAAACATGAACCTGATAGTAAAAATTGAGTTCACTGCTTTAAAAAACAAAAAGTCAAATATTTTAATTTTTTTTAAATTTGTCTAACATTTTCTCTGTTCCAAACATTATTATTTTCTTAAAACAACTGTTAAGATAGAGAATACTCTTTCTTAAAATCTTTTAAAAATCACAATATTTTCTTTATTAAAAGGTTTTGACATTCTTTTTTCTTATGCAGGTAGTGTTCTTACCCATACATGACTAGGAAATATCTCCTTGGCAGTTCCATGAAAATGACAATATTCTAGAGAGAAGGGAATTAACTGGTAATTTCTTCATAAAATTATTCTTCTTCTACCTAAGAATTAGTCACAGAATAAAACCTAATTTTAAGATTATAGCTTATTAGGGTAAATATTCACATTTCACATCTTTTATTTCCTAGAATTTAAAGCAATGAGGTGGCATTTGACATTATTAAGTGAGTTTGACATTATTAAGAACCAGGTTGTAATTATTGCTTTTATAGGAATCTTATTAATTTAAATAAAAGAGCAAGATAGTTAAATTAAAATAAAAAGGTCTATTAGAATGTAGCCTAGTTAACACTTTCTTTTAATAAGTCTTAATAAATTAATTATTTACTAAAACAACTAAGTATTGTCAAAGGTAGAGTAGTTTCAAATATTGGAAAAAATATTTTTCAGGCATTAAAAGTGAAAAGAAAATGCCATTTTCACATCATCGACTTCTTTATCTGGATAAATAACAAAATATTGGTTTTTGCCTGCTGCACTATACAAGCAGCATTCTTCAGATTGGTTGTAGGCACAAAGAGCAGATGTTTGATTTAAAACAAGGATGTAATGCCATGCCATAGCAAAAGCAGGGCGGCTTAAGAAAATGACAGCACTAACGTTCTGCTACCTTACGCTAATGAGAGTTGGCAACATAACAGTGTATGTCATTATAAGCTGTCATCATGAAAAATTATAAGAGACACCAACTTGCCAGAGCTGTTACATTTACTGAGGACCTTATATTTAAGTTGTTGTCCTGCTTGCAGAAGGGAAGGAAAGAAAAAAAAAGACAAGTCAGAATAGTCTTCCTTCTTAAAAGGAAAATCTTTTTCCTGCACTTTTTCTGCTTCTTATGCGTTAACTCATTGCAAAGCTTATACACTAAACAAAAACATTAGATTTTCTGGCATTAAATGGACAAGATGATCATATAAGTTTGCATATGAGAAAAATTCTTATTAAAAACTGCAAAATTTGTTAGACTTTATGATGTTCTCAACAGTATACTAGGGAGCATTTTTTCAAAACTGTACAAGTTAGGTCTAGATGCGTTAACCGTAGAACTGGAAGAAAACCAAAAATACCAAATACAAATCCACCTGAGCTAATTAATCCTGTTGCAAAAGGCTCCTGAGACAAAGCTATTTTCTCTGTCATGGCATTATGCTGTCCGAGCACACTCACTCACTTGGTGATTATGTGGATATTTCTAGAACAATATTATAAGATTATCCCTATTCTAAGATACTCAGAACTAACAGAGACAAGTTCAGGATATGAATGCAGAAATCTGTTTTACTTCCAAATGACCACTGCCCCTCAGGGGTCTGTATTGGGACTGGTGCTCTTCAATACCCTTATTAATAACATGGACATTGGGATTGAGTGCACCCACAGCAAATTTGAAGATGATACCAAGCTGAGTGGTGCAGTTTATATGTTTGAAGGAAGAGATGTTATATAGAGGGACTTTGAAAAGCTTGAGTAGTGGGCCCAGATGAACTTCATGAGGTTCAGCAAGGTCAAGTACAAGGTCCTGCACCTGGGTCAGAACCCTCAGTATCAATACAGCATGAAAGGATTGATAACAGCCCTGTGGAAAGGAATTGGGCGAACTGGTAGATGAAAAATTTGACTTCAGCTGTCAGTGTGCACTTACAGACCAAAAAACCAACTGTATCCTGGGCTGTAAAAAAAGAAAAACAAACCACAGCCAGCATGTTGAGAGAGGTAATTCTTTCCCTCTACTCTACTCTACTCTGCACTACTCTGCTCTACTGTCATGAGACCCTCATCTGGAGTACTGCTATAATAAAGCCATGGACCTGCTAGAGCAGGTCTGGAGGAAGGACAGAAAAATGATCAGACTGCTGGAACATATCTGATATGAAAAACAGACTGAGAGAGTTGGGGCTGTTCAGCATGGAGAAGGCTTCAAGAAGACCTGATTGTGGGTTTTCAGTACTGAAAGGGGGTTTACAAGAATGACAGAGAAAGACATTTTAATAGGGCCTGAAGTGGGAGGACAAAGGCAAACAGTGTCAAAATGAACAAGATTCAGGTTATATATAAGGAAAAAAAATTTTATCTTGAGGCTGGTGAGATCCTGGAACAGGATTCCCAGAGAAGCTGTGGCAAGTGGAAGTGTTCAAGGCCAGACTGGATGGGGCCCTGAGCAACCTGGTCAGGGAAGACATCCCTGCCCATGGCAGGGGTATTCGAACTAGATGATCTTTAAAGTCCCTTCCAACGCACACCATTCTATGATGCTATGATCCATACTTATTTCTCATGTGTCAACTATTGCGCTAGAGCACACAGTAAAGGAGAATGATTTCATGCTGTGATTTGTCCCATTAAGTCTTTTTATAGTCTTTAAGTCTGTAACATATGTCAGAAGGAAAACGAGTCTGAGGTCTTAATACTGTTGTAATCTTAGTGCTGAACATTTTTAAGGTGTATTTACTCAGACAGAAAAATAAAGCTTGCTTACTGATCACTGTAAGGAGAAAAACACACCAAAAATTAAAAACCAAGACAGTGCTGGACAAATGAAGGTAATTACTTTCAGATTTAAAAAATATTCTAGATGAAAAACATTTGGAAAGATAATCCAGGCATTTGTGCAGTTTATGAATACCTGTGCCTCGGTAACTGACATTTCAAAGGATACCTTTTTGAAGCTTATTAGGAAATGAAAACCGATAACCAATTTACTACAACACGTGTAATACAATTCTTATGCATGACTGTGGAAAATAGCTACCAGAAGTGTTAAAAAAACCCAAAAAACCAAAACCAAACCGAAAACTGAAATAAACTGAAAACATAGCAAGATATAATGTGATATGAAGGACTTACCTGTCAAGTAGTATTCAGTGTACTGCCACTTATGTAACCACATTTCCCTTGACATTTTATATGTCAACAAGAAAAAGCTCCAAAATCTGTTCCGGCACATTATGCATCACAATACTTTGCCTAATTGACCTCTTCTTAACTTTATTAATCTCAGACACACAAAGCTGAGAATTTGCATCTTATTATTAGTCAAGGATGATAGAAATCAATCATTTTCATCCATGGCTTACTTATGGGTCACCCATGTGACAAAGCCTACATATCATTTTAATCTTAACAAAACAAAGAAATTAAAAACTGCAGTTAATAGTTCTATTAACACCCTAAGATTGATGCCAAAGAGTTTCTGTGACTTTTGTAAAAAATTCAAGCAGGATTAGTTTTACCTAACTTTAAATAGCCAAAGCATAGATGTGTCCATGTCTGAGAAAGAAATCTAACATTTTCAGTCAGAGAAGAAAAATAAGTTTATCTGGGCTCTTGTAAATGTTAGTTAGAAGTTACTTCTACTCTGAAAGTAACTGTTTCATTTTTTTGATTATAAGGATAGTGAAGGCACCTAGCTCATATGGAAGATGAATAAAGAAAACACTTGAAGTAGAAATGCATCTCTTAAATTAGTCTTCACTACTGAAGAAAGCATTGAATTATTTGCTTAAAGTAGAAGATAAAAAGGAAGATATATCTGATGCCTTAAACCTTTGTAAGTGTGCTTAGAATTACTGACAATAGTCCCACTGAACATCTTGCATAGCTGTGTGCAAAAATGTTGATAAAACAAAGTCATTCCCCACAAACACATCATATCCAGGAATTTTACATTATTTAAGTACCCTATCATGCCAGAGAAAAAACCTGAAAACCCCTGTCTTTCTGTAAAAAATTATAATGTGTCATTAAATTAAGCTGTTATAGTAAGGATTTGGAGAAGACCAGAAGTATATCTCTTTTATAAGCTTCTTATTAAGTATGCATAATGGAGTGGAAGGCAGAAAAAGTATGTTCTGTTTCATGTAGGTTACTCTGAAAATGAGTTATATGATATGCCTATTTATTGATGCATTTTTATAATGCTTAATTATCTCAGTGAAAAAACTCTCTGTGTGTATGTGCATTTAAATTACATAGATAAATGAATGTCTTGTCTGTAAGCACAGGAGTATACTGAAAAATGTCTATGCTGACATTCTTCATAAAATTCATGTCTATTTGAAGAAAAGCATTCAATTCAGTGGTATAATAGAAACAAAAACATAGTTTTCAAACTTAGCTGAACAAACTGTTTAGTATTTGAACTCATATTTATGAGAAGCAGCAGGTTTATTTAAGAATATAGAGACTTTATACGTTTAGATATTGATGTATGAGAAAGAGAAAAAAAAACAAACCAGTAGTTAGAGATGTACTCCTATTAAAATAACTTTTTTTCCCAAGCAAGTGAAATAAAATGTCATTGTGAAAATTAGCTTAGTCCTAATGTATCATGTTGGATGGTCCTTGGGGGTTTTCTTTTCTTTCTTTTTTTTTTCCTTTCACTTGATTGTTCCTTTTACTTCTGTCTCAACAGGAAAATATGTCACTCGATCACACTAACAGGATCAGCAAGCTGAGTTTTCTCCAGTGAAATAAAAACGTAACATCTGGGTCCCAAGCAGCACTTTCTTTAAATGTCTGAAGACACCAAGCACTTTTGAGACTTCAACAAGACTTATAAACATATCAAGAAGACAGGACAGATGGAAAGGAGTCACAGTTACAGGCATTGCTCCTCTGCTAGTGTCCTACAGACTGAACAAAACATATTTTGGCCTTCTGTAGCCTAAGGCATCCAACATAACTTATCTCTCTGTGACAGAAGGCAGTTTCAGAAAAAACAGAGCTCAGATAACCAAAGAGGATTATTGGACACTTTTGACTAGAAAGAGAAAAGGATCAACATAGTTGACCTCTGAGAATAAGTAGCGTAGTTCTCAAATCAAAACAAAATTCTGTGCAAAATATTAGATTATTTGACTGCAGTGAAAAGATCCCCTTTGTTCTGCCTTCTGGACTTGCGAGAGCTGAGTCCTTTACGATTCCTGACCTACTGCATTACCATAGCTCATGAACGTAAACAACCATCAATCACGAAAATACTAAATGGGAGATGGAAAAAAGTTAGCTGGAGGCCTCTGGAGTTTCAGAACTCTCACCAGAATGTGCAACCGCACTTAGTGAGTGTGAGACTGCTTCGGTTTCGGCAAATTTTCAGCTAATACCAGCATCTGAAAGTTTTAGGGTCTTCGATTAGACACTCATTTCCCTGTGTTACTTATGACAAATATTTCTATTAACACCTAATTTTTTTTGGTTGAGTTATTTTCCTGTAGCATTTCGCATTAGTGATAATTTGCTTTCTTAGACATTAGATAAAATATTCCCAGTCACCCAATGTTTTTTCTAGTCTTTGTATTGGAGGCAAAACAGCTTCCTTGGTCATGAACTCAGCTTTAAAAATTTTTATAATGCATTTTATTCTAAAAATGGTTTATATAAGCCTATAGTTGGAGTAAACTTAAGCAATGTTTACCTATTTACTCTCCATCATTTACTGTTTTTATTTCAGTGCTACTGCAAAAAATTGTGAGAAAGACCAGTTCATGCAGCTATGTACAATGGCAGAAAAAATTAACTAAACAAGATTCCCGATTTTATTCAGAATAGTAAACCATTTTTCTCCTCATGCAATGATCATTATTCTGATAGGAATTTCTATGGAGTTTCCTCCTTTTTCACAGTTTTTACTTCCTTTTTTTATTGTTCATGCTCTGTTTGTAAACTAGAAATAGATCATTGTCTTATGCTGTGCTATGTATCAAAAAGTACTCCACCTACACTAGGAGATAGAACAGGCCAGGTGTGGGGTTACAGGAGAAGGCTGCAGGCAGCCTTGGCCTTAATAGGTTACAGCTGAATCCCTGGGAAGAGAGAAGGCCAACATTGAATGCAGGTGCACTGATTTCAGTAACAAGAGGCATGTGACTGCCATAAGAGACAGGTATAAAAGGTTGTGCTGCAGGATCACAGCGAGATACTGAGCTGAGGCAGAACCGACTGGGCTGATGCTGGCTGGTGTCTGCTACTGCTTGCCAATGCCGAGCTGATACCTGCAGATGCCTGCCACCCTCTTCTGCCACTGCCTGCCACTGCCTGTCACCATACACAAGGGCAAACATAGTTCCAAATGTTGACTTACACCAGGACAACATAGTTTGCAGTATAAAATCATAGTGTTCACGTTTGGGCAATAAAATAACTCTGCACAGAAACTGGAAGTGCAAAGTCGTTTATTACGCAGCCTGAATTCCCTAAATACCCCCACACAACAGGATATAACATCATATAAACAGGAAAGATCTCAAAAGATTACCCTATCACCTGGGGTAAAGCACAGACATTGCCTATTATGGTAATAGGTAAACAATACCCTATAAAGTCACAAACTGCAATCATCACCTCTCACAGGTCCAGCTTTGTCCACAAGTCACAATCTTCTCTCCACCCATCCCCTGTGCCCCGGACACAGCCTCAGGGCCACCTCCAGACCCAGGAAAGAGGCTCTCTCTCTCCGGCCTACCGGGCTTATCTCTCTATCACCACATAGTGTAACCCAACAAAAATTGCGGCACCATTTGCAATAATCATGCATGGGAAGAGCTACAATGGCTCACCGACCTTATGGGCAAGAGCTACAGCAGCTCACCATCCCTCTTAGAGGCACGGTCACCCATAAAGCAGTCCAATCCTGGACTTGCTTGGGCAAGAGCTACAACGGCTCACCGTCCTTCCCAGAGGCACGGTCGCCCAAGGCAGTCCAATCCTGGACTTACATGCGTAGGCTACTCACGGCTCTCCTGGGCACACCCCCGCCCAGGGATTACGCGCCGGCCGGCTTTTCCACTTCCCCCAAGTGGATTGCAGTCTGTGAGGCTTATACTGCTGGAGGCTTCCAAGAGCTTCTAAGGCTCAAAGCCAATTATCGCCACGATACATACAAAGACAGGGCACCAGATGTCAGAGTCCAAAAAGTCCAGCATAGAGAAGGGTAACAGGCATCAGCAGGGTCGTAGCAAGCAGAGGCAGGCAGTGGCAGAGGAGGGTGGCAGGCAGTGACAGGCATCAGCAGGCGTCCTCAGGCATCAGCTCAGTGTCAGCAAACAGCAGTAGGCACCAGCCAGCATCAGCTCAGTCAGCTCCAACTCAGCTCAGTATCCACCCTTGTGATCCTGCAGCAC
>VWZT01013960.1:71570-114051 GCA_013397055.1 Pachycephala philippinensis
TCTCCTCTCCTCTCCTCTCCTCTCCTCTCCTCTTTATTTAGTGGAGAGGGAAATGACATAGAGGAAACATATGATCTGCACATAATGTCTACATTAACTGCTGCTTCTATTTATCTTTAAGAAAGAAATCTAATATTTAGATTTTCACCACTAACCTTGCATGTTTGCACACCATGCTCGTTCTGTACACGCTTGTATTCCTGTTCTGTATGGCAGCTCCAGTCAGCTTCCTTGCATTCCTATTTTCTGTTAAAGAAATAAATTTATTTGCTTCTAGTCAGACTTTTTTTTAGTCTAATTCATACATCTAAGTTTTAACATTCCTCATTTTTCAAGAATTTGCTGTTATACCTATGAGTAAAAAAAAATCCAAAGCAAGATTTCAAAAAGCTGTCACTCATATTTACTAGTACAGGTGGAAAAGCTACACTCAGTCTGGTCTTTAATGATGGATGTGTTTGTGCAGCATGTGTTAAATAACAACTTAAAATACACATAATAATTATTTACTCAGGATGCACCACCAATGTTAGCTGTATTTAATGTCAGCAATTATAAACTATATATTATGTAATAGGTTCTAAGGTTGGAGTTGATAGCCCCTAGGAGCTGTACTAGAATTCTTACTGGAGCTATAACAGTGCTACACAGCTGGAAGTGGAACAATAGCCTGAACAAAAAAAAAAAAGGAATGAACAAAGAAAATTATTTTGATTACTATGTTACAGAATGCACTGGATGAAAAACAATCATAAAATTTCTTACATTTTTTTTCTTAATGTATCTCTTAGTGCTTCTAACAGCTATTCAACAACAGATACACATATAAAATACACATATAAAAAATCTATTACAATGCATTGTATTTCCAATAATTGTTCTGTGTTGTTATTCTCACACAGGCCATAAAAGGCTTATTCTGTAATGCTGTTTCCCTTAGAGGAAAGGGAAGTAAACGCAATCAGTTAAAGAGACTTTAAATTCTTAGCAACTCTTACAAAATAAACTAGTAAGTTACTATATCCATTTTTTAGGTGTATAAAATCTAAACCTGAATTTCTTCTACTTCATGCAGGATTACGCTATTTCCCTCTCAGATTTAAAACCCATTGAAATCAATGGAAAACTTGATAAAGTTTGGCTCAGGTCCTCTTTATGAACATTATAGAAGTAAGACTTTATGGCGTTTGCACAAAATCTAATAAAAATAGGTTTTGAATTAGTTTTCCAAAATTATCCACAAACTCATCATCTGATCCATGAGAAATCAATGGTTAAATCAGCAGACAACAATCTTACTATCTGCTTTTGAGCCCAGACCACATCTACCTACACAGTGAGCCAGACGTGGCTTGTGCAAATAAACATAGTTCAAACAAATTCAGAGTATCTAGGTCAATTCTGCCAGCTGAGGATCTGGCTCAATAACTTGCACTAGTGCTGAAGTGCAAGAGGGGCTATACACGTATTCACTTAAAATAATTTTTGCTTCTGCCTGAGCTATTCTTACCCTACATAATAGCAGTAAACTCATTTTTAGTGATTTTGTTTGTTGGTAAAGAAAGAAGTCGTCTTTTACAATAAATGTAGTTTTGAAGAGTGTGTTGGGCTTGGTAATTCACTCACCTATTTGATGTATTAGCTTACTGGTACCTGACAGCAATGGGAACTGCAATGTCTCAACTGATATGTTCTTTCCACACTCATTTCAGAACCTTGAAGCTGGAAACACTCTCAAATGCTTGTAATGTTAAAAGCTGTTCATATTTTCTTTTCTCTCATCTTAAAGGCCATAACACATCAGAAGCAGGGCTGTGAGTTCACTGATACTGCTACTCACTTCCCAGGAAAAGTGTACATCGTGTGCTGACCTCCATCGGAGTCACTCTGTTCTTAAACTTCTTCCCTTGTGAGATAAGAATTGGTCTTGCAAGTATCAGCAAGATGCACTCTCATGTGACATGCATTTTTGACATTTCCCTCCTCAGGCAGTCTCTTTTTTTCAGAGTCTCTCACTTTAATTCAAGGTGTCTTTTCAACAGCCAGAAGGGCTGGTTGACACTTCTGTTTACACCTTTCTCTATTTTTGGAACTTAACCATGTTATGTGAATTTAAAATGTAGATTTAAACCAGTCTGCATCAAAGATTGTAATATCTTCAGAAGTTGGAAAAACTTCCCAGGAATGGTTCTGCTTTCTTTGAATTATTTTCAGACACATCATCATCTCTACTTTAACTCCTTAGCACTCACTGATACAAAATTGTCTTAGAGTCAGTGTGGAGACTTGTGCAGAAAGAGTCCACAGTGAAATATCAGGTACTCCTTGAAAACTTATTCTGAGGAGCATGCAGAGTCTACACAAGGATTAATTGGACATTTGCAAAAAAGGTCCACACCAAAATTTCACACAATGAAAGCATGCTCAGCTACTGTATAGCAATCTGTACTCAGCCACTGTAGCTTCCCTGCTGCAGTGACAGAAATGTTTATTGCTCAGGTACCATTAGTAGGCTGATGTAGAGAGACTTCTCTCTCTGGAGAGAGATATCACTGCTCTTCAAGCAAGGCTATCACTGCACAGACAGATGAAGAAGGGCACATCTCACATGTGGCTTTTCCCATTGCACACTTGCATTTTTTAATAATGTTACTTTTTTTTCAGAACAAGCTAAGCTTAAGTCTATGACTTTTCTCCAAAAGCATTTAGATATCTTTAATATTACTTATACTGTGAGTTGTTTTTTGCTTGGCCTGTAAACAGATACAGATTTATCTCCAATGGCACTATTCTGTGCAGTACATATCATCATGAATCATTTACTAAGATCATACATTTCACCGTGTTCCCCATTCACACCAAACCAGAATCTTCCTGGATACTGGGGTGTGTTCCTACTGGGGAAGAAGCCTTGTTCTTCCATTCAGGACTTTCCAGGGAAAAAGAAGATGAAACAATTTCTCAAATACAAAAGGCAAGCATTAATTAACATAGTGATCTGACAATAAGTGAAATAAGTTCTTTTCCTGCACAAAGAAAGACAGATTCCTTGGAATTAAAACCAGTCAAGTAGTACTAGTGAATCTAACACCTTTTAAGTATTGAATGGTGTTATGCACAAGTTAGTCCTAAAGCTTGTGATGTCTTTTGTTCATTGACATTCAAACTTTGTAAAAAGAGCAGTTGTTCTGTGGCTTTCTCACAAGCTGTTTATAAATTGATTACTTGGACTTTATACAGTATTATTTGAACTTCATGATAGATCATTGAAATTTCTGTTTTATAACATAAACCAAGTAATGAACAGCAAACAGCTTATGGAAAATGAAAACATGAAACTAGAACAAGTTAGTAAGTTAAATATTTTGAATTCTAAAGCATCTGATTATCATCTGAACATTCATGACTGCTCTGTTCCAGCAAATACTTACTTGCATGCATATTAATAGACATAATTGCTTTTATTATTTGGTAGGTTTAACTTTTATGGGTAGATTACAATATCTTTCTTTATCGTCTGATCTCACAGCTTTTTAGTTACACATACACTACCTTTTTAAATCACACATAAACCTCTATGTATCAGTATTTCTCTTCTGTCATATTTCCTTTCTAACCTTCCTTTGCTTAAGGAGATGCTTTTTTTTCTTCTTCTCTGCAGTCTTAAACAGATAGAGGTATTCCTTTCAATTTTTCTCTTTCCAAGGACTGAGATTCCCAATTTCTTTGTTAAGGCTGAATATAGAAGGAAACTGCTTTTGGCCTATCCAGCAATTTTCTCTTCAGCAAGATGACTGTTTAGCTGTTGGCCTTCATTTCTTTGTTTTAAGAGTGTCATTTCTTCTGAAAAAAAGAGATGTTGGTTAAAGAAAGAAGAAATATTAGGTAATGTCATGCAGTGAAGCCTTTAAAATACATGAACACATATATATCACATGTTAATTTGAACAAGTGATGGCATAAAGATTAATCAGCTCCATCCTTACAGGAGTCCAAGGCATGACTTTTTAAGCTAATAACTTCCAGACGGGACAAGAAACTTCTTCCTATTGCAAAAATAATGAATGTTGTAAACTTCAGGAAAGGACAAAACTGTGACTTTCAATATGGAGGCCTAGCAATATCCAAATAAAATAAACAGGATTGTTTGTTCCTGTGGCTATAAAATATTTTGGTTCACAAGAAGAAAAGAGTAAACTCTTCTATTTTTCCTTCTTTGTGTGAAGACCCATCTTATTTTTCAACAACAGGAAAAGAAAAGTCTTCTTAATTCCTGGTGGTAAATTGTTTGGCCAATTGTTTCAAAGTTGCCTATCTATTTCAAAATGGCATAAAGAAAGACTAAAATGCAAGCTCTAATGTAATGGACTCTCAGTATCAACAACATTGAAGGATTGCTGAAACAGGATCAGTCCCATTTTGTGATCTGATAATGTATGAGTATAGAAGTACTATCTCTAATTTCTCTACAGAAAAAAATTAGCTTTTGTTATGCCTTGTGAGTCGGATTTTCTTAAGTGCTCAGCACTTCCTGTCCAGTACTTTTTCCGATATGTTATTGGACCAGTGGTGCTGGGATAACAACTCTGAAGAGGTAGTCCCAAGGTAGGGATGCAAGTACAAGGTTGCAGTATTTCTCCTTGGAGTGTGAGTATGTGGCAGGAGTAGATTTTACTAGAAAGGACTGGGGTACTTGCTTTCTTTTCCTTTTCACTTACATCTGGGCAGCAAGTTGGGTGGGAGGATATAACTTTATTCAGATTCAAAGTTTAGTTTATGAACCAGAATCAGATTCTGGAAATAAAAGGGAAGAATTTCTGAGTCACCTGACAAAATGGAGGAGCTTTGAGGGCCAATCTCAGCAGTAACGTTTATTATCAACTTTGGTGGGTCTTCCTAGCCTTGTGAGTTAGTTACTGAGGAAAGGAAAAAAGCCTGTAGCAATGAAGTTGGTGTGTTCTTTACAACAACGATGAGGAACTCAGTTTCTCACAATGTGAAGTATTTAACTCTGAATTGTCATTCGGAGGATCCCAGCATATGTCACATGAAATGAGAAGACCACCTTGCAGACCACCAAACAATGTATTTGGTACTGGTAATCTGAGGGAAGCACAGAGTTGCAGCAACATGAACATAAAAATGGGATAAAAATTATGGGTTCTCATTCCACATTTGGATATCAATATGGTCTGTGTGATTACAGCTTCCATTTGGCATGCTGACCTAGCCAAATAAAGAGGACCAAATTTAAGACATACAATTTTTCACTGTTTTTTTTTTTCCGCTGTCATCTTGTGTTACCCAAATCAAGTAGAAAGCTCCATTTCGCAGAGCATGGTCTTTGATGACATGGCAGTTTTTAAAAAGCTAGGTTTGAACAGGTAAGGGATGAATCAGTAATGTTTATAACAACAATCCAGTCTTAAAATTCAATTGTTGTTTGATTGACTTAATGAAATATTCTGAAGGAATTGGTAATCTCCTATGTTTTCCTGAATTAGAGGCTTGGTTTCAGAGTTTCAGGTCAGTCATAAATCTTTGTAAAGAAAAAAAAAAAAACAAACCCAAGAAAACCAAACACAACAAAAGCAAGCAAACAAAATACCCACACTAAATATCTCTGGAGAAGAAGAAAGAGAAAACAACATATTAAAAAAAAAGAAATCCACACATGCATTATAAAGGCGTATCATTTTATGAAGAGATGCTCTAATCTCATTGAATCTTACCCAGTAATCCCAAAATCAAGATTCACTTAAAAGAACTGTCAAGAGGCTATTTCAAGGGGTTCTAGCTGGAATTCATAAGAGGGTGACAAAAGTGGTGAGGAGCTAGAAGATTATTTTGCATTTTGTTCTTCTGTCTCAGAGGAATAGAGTCAGATTTGCACAGAATGAGCAATATGCTGATTAACATAAAAAATGGCTCCTTTATCAAGAGCATTAATTTTTGAATAAGTGTTAGGAACTACCCCTTGCCTTAGAAGGCAAAACTTCAATGTCCTCTTTTCTAAACCTAGGATACTTATGCTCGATGGTAAAAGGATTTTTTCAGGCTATCTCAGCTGAAAAGAGCTTTTTAATCCACAATGTTTTGAATACACACAGACTAAGTGATTACTGAAGAAGCTACTATTCCCCTCCCACCCACCACCCTAACTCTTTCCTAAATGAAGTACAAACCCTGCAGTTAATCTCACAGAGGTCACTGAAGGAACTCTAAGAGGATCTTATCATAGCACTGTAAGGTGCTACTGGTTTCACTTTTCCCAGGTGCAGAAGCCACCATAGGTGAAATGTCTTTTTCTTCCCAGTCAGTTTATTACCATAAATAATTGTCAAAAAAATGCCCACATCTACCTTCTCAATGGTGAACAAGAACTCACATTTGTTTATGATAATATTAATTTGGTTTAATATTTTAATTTCCATTAATCACTCGAATCTAGTTTAAAGTCTTGTTTTGATCTTCTAGTAAAAAGTTTCTCTCCTCCATCCTCTTCTAGACACAGAACTTTCACTTCTATCCTTTTAGTATTCTCTATTCTTTAAAGTAGATTGAGTCTCTTCAAATATTCAAAAGACCAGATCACAAATATTTGTCACTTTCTGAAGAAAGTACTGCTCTATAGGACAGAATACATCCAGACTACTAGTCTTTGATTTATCTGATTTAACCAAAGTGATTTAAACCAACTAGGTAGCTAAGCCCCACAGGGACAATAGTTCCTGCCCCCCTCATGGGATGGGAGGGAGAATTGATTGGGTAAAAGTGAGAAAACTTGTGGGTTGAAATAAAGGCGGTTCAATAGGTAAAGAAAAACTGTGCACACAAGCAAAGCAAGCCAAAGAATTCATTCACCACTTTCCATGGGCAAGCAGGTGTTCAGCCAGGTCCAGGAAAGCAGGGCCCCATCACATGTAACAGTTAGCTGGGAAGACAGGCACCATCACTCCTAATGTTTCCTCTTCCACCTTCTTCCCCCATCTTTTATCACTGAGCATGGTGTCATAAGGTATGGGCTATCCCTTTGGTCAGTTGAACAGTTCTGACCTCATCTGCATAGCCTTAAGTGTTAAGAGATTTACAATAGTCTGAATAAATCAGTCACATCACATTAGTTTAATCTGAAATATTACTCCATTTATATTGTAGGTTCTCTAAGGATGAGATCCATCTAAACTAAACAAGATAGTGGAGTTAATGCAAATCATTGGAGCTTTATTTCAAATCAATAAAGACAAAGAGAGAGAGAGAGAGAGTCACCTCCAAAAGAATATTCATCAAATCTGTTTGAGATGAGACGAATCATCTTCTGGAGGTGTTTGTTTTCTCTTGACTATCAAGGAGTCTTCCTAGTCTAAATTTTACCTGTCCAATGTACATTAGAAAAAATCTTTGCTTCTCTCAGCTACTACATCTTTCTGACATTTTACAAAGATTAATCACTCTTGTCTTCCTCTAACAGTTTTCAATTTCTTTCTTCTTCCCACTTGCTCTGTGAAACTGTGGAAATAGTATTTAATAATTTAAATCCAACCTGTTAAGTACACAAAGAGAAAAAAAGATTGGCTGGTAAGTAAAAATGTTTGCTATCTCAACTTTTGAATGGTCACTTTAACAACCTAGCATTTTTTTTGTATTTTGTTGTGATTTTTTTAATCTCTTTTTTAAAATTCTGGTAAGAATGGCTTTACCACAAAGGCACTACATAGATAGGTTTTGGAGGTTTTTGCTATAGTGTTTCTTTTGCTATCCCTATATCTAAGTATTTTAAAGTCTGTGCAATTTAGTAGACATTATATCAACAATGATAACCTTTTCTGATCACCAGCTATTGTGTAATTGACATACAAATGCACTAGAACTAATTGGCATAATTTAAGAATTCTCTACATTAAATTGTCTGTGGTGAAAACAGTCTGCCCCTATAAAAAACTTCCTAATTTCTACTAAAAACCCCCAAAAAATCTTTCTTTTTAAAATAAAACAATAATAGAAATAATAGAGATTGTGTCGGTTGAACACTTGAACTTTGTCTTTGTTCTATAAGCAGAAGAGAATTGTATTAAAGAATACAGTTTTTCAGTCCATCACAAGATTGACTCAAAGGGCAACTATAATTCTAACAAAAAGACCTATTTAATACAGAAATAATAGCAACAAGAATTTGTACTTCAAATGGAAATAATTTAGGCTTCTTCACAAAAATAGAAAAAACTCTATTGAACAAAAAAGCATACCAAAAAAAAAGAGATATAATTACGACAGGAAAAGAGGCAATGAGCACTACCGAAACACAGGAAGTTTCATCTGAATATGGGGAAAAACTTCTTTACTTTGAGGAGGACAGAGCACTAGAACAGGATGCCCAGAGAGGTGGTGAATCCTCCCTCTCTGGAGATATTCAAAACCCACCTGTACCTGTGCAACCTGTTCTAAGTAAACCTGCTTTAGTGAGGTGTTAAATTAGGTATCTTCAAGAGTCCCTTCCAACAACAACAATTCTGTGAATAAAAAAGAAAAAAAAAATTTTTGTCTAAGAATTCAGAAAATCAGAACAGAAAGGAGCAAGAGAACTGGGGAGGTGCAATAACATGACTGATACTATATAAATTTGTCAGATGCTTTTTATTTTATGACCATATGAATTTATTAGACTTGCATGAGGGACCCGCAGTAAGTACTATTTAAGTACACACTCAAGGTTCCTGGATTTATATACTGAAGATAAAAAGAGTTAGAGTTAGGTTAAGAGTTAAAGAGATGAAAAAAACCCCAAAAAACCCACACTGTATAATTTTGTTCACCTTAGTTCACAAACAATGAATTCATAGCAGGGCAAGTACAAAGAAGGGCTACCTGATTCACCTGGGGAAGGCCAGTTCCTTGTGTAAGAGTGCACTATGACAGCTCAACTTATTAAGCTTAGATGAATGAAGTTTAGGCAGATGTTTTCTTTCCATATCAGGGTGTAAAATCAGGAAATGAGACAATCTTTTTCATCAGGCAGACAAGTATCTGTAGAAACACATTCAGCCTGAAAATTAGTATGAGGCTTCCAAAACAGATGTGTGAGTTTCTGGGGCAGCTAATTACTTAGAGTCTTACCCTTATACCAGATGTGTAGGGGTTATCAGTGTCTCCCAGAGCTGTCTCTCTGTTTTACTTTAAACAATTTTGGGGTAAACCAGAAATAGCCAGTGAAGAAAGGACCTAAACCCACAATTCCTTCTCTATGTCCTAACCTTTGTGAAACAGCTTCTTGCTTCATAGCCCTGAAATGCCTCCAAAATTTCACCTTTTATAATGAGGTGCTACAACCAGAAAGATGAGCTCTCAGCCATTTCTAGCCTGATTATTTTGGACCTGATGTTTGGGATCACAGCTAGAGAGGTAGGAAGGAAGGTTTGAACCTACTAAAACCAAAATTAATGTTCTTCAGACCTGTACCTTGTGAGAACAATGATCCATTAAGCCCTTTTTTTGCTCACTGTATCTCCTCTGGGACAACTGATGTCAATGTTTCAGAGGACTTCAGCAGAGAGATTTCTCTTTAAGAGTCTGTTATCTTCAGCACATAGCTTCTAATCTAATTTCCAAAGGACACCCTGAAGAAGCAGTGGAATTAATCTCAGCTGATTTTACCTATTTTATATTAAGCACTTACTATAAGACAATTGCTCGCAAAATATCTACAAATTAAAAACAGAAAAACAAATAAATAAGTTAAAAACATAAAAAACAAACAACCAAAAAACCCCCCCCAAAAAAACCAACCAACCAACCAAAAAAACCAGAAAAACAAATAAATAATCTTATATGATCCATTCCAGGGAACAACAGAGACCAACCCTTCACCTCAGGGAGGATGCCTATGTGGCCATCAAAGATCCTTTACCTAAATTATCAGTATGATTTCCTAGGAAACCTAGTTATCTTTTTGTGCATCAGCTAATAATAATTTTTTACTTTTAAGTTATGCATACCACGCTTGCATATTGATTGCACACAGCAAAAGATACTGAAACAAAATGACTCAGTGTGGAAGGAATACATCTAGAAAATCCAACTCCAGAGGGCGATTGCACCTTGTTTCTGGAGTGGCTAAACTGCTCTCTGGAAGTAATTGTTTCCCTTGCTGGACTTTAGATGGAGTCACCAGCGTGTCTGGGTTAATTCTATTTCTGTCTTCTAGAGGTCCACTCATGGCAAGTGTGGGCTAGATAATGAACGGTGATCCTTTTTGAGTCAGTTAAGCCCTAGTGACAGAGGGACAACTCTTAGCCTCTCAGCAATTCACAGGTTAAAATGTGATCGAATTCCACAATGAGGTGTGTAGATTTTATATTTCTTGAACTTAGGCAGTGTCTGAAAAACCACAAACAAACAAGCAAACACACCGACAAAACCCCCAAATGTATTTTCTGAGATAAGAGTCCAAAGAGAGAAGTCTTAATCCAATTGTCCGTACAGAGGCATTTATTGCCATTTTGGCTGCCCCGAGAGATCAGAAGCAATCAAGCAGAGCTGATAAATTTGGTGCACACGGTGGCCTTTTACTCCTACAGAGAAGGAGCTGGAAGCTAGGTTGAACACTGCAGGATGTCTCAAGCAGCACTTTGTGCAGATGTGTAGGAAATGTCACACTAAAAATCTTGTTACAGGCAAGAAAAAAAACATCGAGAATGTAAGACAACAATTTATTCTTATTGTAATGAAAATCTTTGCAGTTTAGTTCAAAAATAATCATTCAAATATATTTGAAACAAAATGAGAAAAACCAAGAAAAAAAAGAAGATAAAGTATACTTCTGTACCAAGCATCTCAATAACAACAATAATAATAATAATAATAGTTCAGTTAAAAATGCTACACACACACTTCCTCATTACTTTTACTTTTCCTCTGAGGTTATGCTCAGACTTAATGGTAGTTACCCTTTCTGGGTACCAAAAGTGTACAGTACTGGTTGTCATCACACAGGAAGTGGGAAATTCCAGCAAGTTGTAAGTGGTTTTTACAGGAAGAAGTGAGAGGTGTATGATAAAGTTTCTTCTTCTCCTTCTAGGATTCAATTGAGACTATTTGTCCAACACACTTTTACACCTTGATATTTCTTTGCTGATCTGCATCTTCATGTTGCTTCCAAATTTAGTGTACCAGATGGATTTTACATATGTCGAATACTTGTTATTCTTTTCTCTTGTTATCCCTATAACTGTTCCTGTCCAACTCCTGTTTCTTTCACTGATGATTGGTGAGTTATTCATAGCCTTGCAACCACCAGCAACAAGCTGTGCCTCCCATCTCATCATCCCCATGCTATGATCTCTTTCAAGGCCCTTGTTATCATGCCAAGTATTTATTTCTCTGTGCTACATCAATATATGATAAAGTCATAATTACTCTGTTTTACACAGAATAACTTTCTGATACTAATATCTATATAAAAATTATGTTTCTAACAAATTAATTCTGAAGAGTTGATTGTTAGAAAAAAAAGTTATTTCAGCTACATCAAGTAAAAGCAAAACCACAGACAGGTTTGGAAAAGCTAAGACAAAAACTGATAAATTTTAGGTCTGAGGCATTTCAAACTTGATACTAAGCCTGTGGCTGGCAATTAGTAATGGCAATGTTAGATGTGCTGGGTTTCTGGGCTAGAGAAATAATTAAGTCATGAACAACTGAAGATGAGAAATGGAAAATAAGCCTCTGAATGACACCAATATTGATATTCTACATTTGTTTAAGCCTTTACTGTTCAACTGCCATGATGCTCACTTCCCTGAATATTTCGTTCACTTTTTTGCACCAGCTTTTCCTTTATCATACTATTGTTTTTGTTCATAGTTCAGTACACTGAAGGAATATGCAAAGCATAAAAAAAAAGCACTCAAACAAATGCAAGTCAAGAAACAACAATATGCACCCAAATTAGAGGGAAACTGGGACTTCAGTGTACAGAGGTTAAATATCAGTAAATTTCTATGGAATTACCTAAAATCTGAAGTGTTATACCAGACCTAAGATAATAAATTCTTTTAGAAAGGTCTTCCACATACAATTTTCACAATATTTTTCTTCCAAATATGATACAGAAACAACTTAAGGGATATACAGGAACCTGTGCTCTTATGTTGCTTAAACTCTCTTGAAAGTACCTATAAGTCCTAAAATCCAAATAAGAACAAACCAACCAACGAAACCAATGAAGTAAACAAAATTAAGAGGACGCTGTTACTGCTAATATCAAAACAGATCTGTATTTTTCTTTGCATATATCTACAGAAATCTGAGCTGTAGAGTTCATACTTCACCCTGTATTTAAAGTAAGAAGAAATAAAATAAAAATAGCAAAAGCCAATCTGAAATGGAATGGGCAATGTCCCCCCTCAAAAGACACGGTAAAAAAGGCTTTAGAAATGTATGTAAGTGAATTAGCACCATTTCAAAAGATTTAAATTCATAGTCTCCATTCATATAGAGTTTTGATGCCCTTAACTTTGGACAGCAGCATTTGATTTATATCCAAAATTTGCTAAAACCCTCAAAATGGCCTATAATACAAAGGAGGTTTAATGCACACACTGAAAATTACACCGCATGTGCAGTAACATATCTGGTGTTACAAAATTCTGATAGAACAGAATTCTGTAAATGGTTCCTTGTCAGTGGAAAGGCTAAGAGGAACTCATCAGGATTTCAATATTTCATGAGCAAGTTATGATTGTGTTTTCTTTACTGGGTAAACAGTGAAGGTACTGAAACAATTATAATAGGTAATGCAAAAAGAGAATGTAACACAACATGCAGTTTCAGAAGACATTTCAAACAGATATGTACTATTATATTTTGAAACTTACGAATACATTAGAAAGATCTATTAAGATGATAGGGAGAAAAAAAGACCCTAAGATACGACATAAGAATAAAAGAATGTCTATACCAAATGAAAGACGGTGGTAAAGAAATGCCTGACTTATGCAAAAGAGCCTCCTTGAAGACATTGTCTGAACTCTGAAAAGAGATTTGCTTTCTCAGACTGGTACTGACATTGCAGATGGGAGATAATTTTTATGAGGACATTAGTATTGTCATACAAGGTACATCTTTCACAGAGTGACATAATCAACTAGGTTGGGAAAGACCTTTGAGGTCATTGAGTCCAACCTATGACGTAACACCAACACATCAATTAGACTATGGCACTGAGTGCCACATCCAGTCTTTTCTTAAATGCCTCCAGGGATGTTGACTCCATCACCTCCCTGGGAAGCTCATTCCAATGCCCAATCATCTTTTCTGGGAAGAACTTGTGGCAGTATCTCTTCAGTAGTGCCCAGTGAGAGGACTAGAGGCAATGGCCACAAACAGAAACACAAGAGGTGCTGTCTGAACATCAGAAAACTTTTCTTTTCTCTGAGGATGACTGAGTCCTGCACAGGCTGCTCAGAGTTTGTGAAGTTTCCCTCCTCAGAGATATTAAAAAATCCACCCTGAGATCATCCTGGGAAGGCTGCTCTAGATGACTCTGCTTGAGCAAGGGGAATGGAGGAGATAACCTTCAGCTGTCCCTTCCAACCATTCTTGTGATTCTGTGACCTTCTGGTTCTGGAAAAATTTCAGTTAAACTTCAGTAATTTCTGCATCATCATCCACTCTAAAAAACAGTCATGAACCCAGAAATATTTGTGTTATTAAAACTGGGGAAAAAAAAAGGTGGAGTAAAAACATGGCTGCTATCTATAAATATAGTTGCAGAAGTAGCATCAGAGAAGCAAGAAGATCAGTGTAAGCAAACAGATACTGCTGGCATGAGATTGGGAAGGTACATAATGCCAAGAATAAATTTGCATTCCAAAGCAGAGGTAGATTCCAAACAAAATTGTCGAGTTGTAGTAACCAAAAATAGGTAATAGTACGGTTTGCTGGAAGAGCAGGGAAATTGTCTCAAGCTGCTTTTAAAGTGAAGCTCACACATTTAGGAAAATGTGAGAGTGACAGTCTCCTAACAACTGAGACTTGGTTAGACTCACTGAGAATATCTACACTATTAAATAAAGGCCAGTGAAAAAGTGAGCTCAGAAGCTGCAGTTTTGATGGTAATGCACCACACTTGAAAATGTCTACTGCAATAATTTGATTTTAAGGTTACACAAGGAAAACAGGATGATTCATAAGACCATTTCATGCCAAGATTCTCTGGCCAGAGATAGTGTTTTATAAAAATAACACAGGATTCAAAGGTCCGAATAATCACTGAGAATTTAGAGATATAATTTCCTAGTGTCTTGTGAATAAGAAATTGGAGGATTTGAAACTGTCTCTTAAAAAGCAAAGGAGATTGTTTGAGGTTCTATTGGGTATGCATGGCAAGGTTTTGGTAGCAGGAAGACAAGGAGGGGTGGCTTCTGTCAGAAACTGCCAGAGGCTGCCTCTGTGTCCAACAGAGTCAATGTCAGCTGGATCCAAGGAGGACCCATCCCTGGCCAAGGTAAAGCCCATCAATGACAACAATAGAACCTCCAGGATTACAGTTTTAAGGGGAAAAATTACTGCAGAATAGCAATTGCAGCTGTGACAGGAGTGAGAATATGTGAGAGAAACAGCCCTGCAGACACCAAGGTCAGTGGTAAAGGAGGGGAAGGAGGTGCTACAGGTGCCAGAGCAGAGATTTCTCTGCAGCCCCTGGTGCAGACCATGGTGGAGCAGCTGTGTCCCTGCAGCCCATGGACGTCCATAATGGAGCAGAGATCCACCTGCAACCTGTGAAGGACCTGCAGATGCACCAGAAAGAAGCTGCAATCCTGTGGGAATCCCACACTGGATCAGGCTCCTGGCAGGACCTGTGGTCCTGTAGAAAGACATGAATCCATGCTGGGTCAGGTTTGCTAGTAGGACTTGTAACCCCAGGGAGGACTGCTGGAGCAGTTAATGAAGAACCGCAGATTGTGGGAAGGATAAGATAGTGGAGGACTGTCTCCTGAGAGAGGGATTCCCCACTGGATCAGGGGAAGAGTGTGCGGAGTCCTTCTCCTGATGAGGAAGGAGCATCAGAGACAATGTGTGATGAATTGACCACAGTCTCCATTCCCCATCCCTCTGTATTGATGGTGGGGAGGAGGTAAAGAATTACAGAGCAAAATTAAGCCCAGGATGAAGGGAGGGAGAGAGAGGGAAGGTGCTTTAAGTTTTGGGTTTATTTTTCCTTAACCCACTCTGATCTGGTTGTTAATAAATTTAGCTAATTTCACCAAGTTGAATCTGTTTTGCCTGCATCAGCAATTGGTGAGTGATTTCTCCCTGTCCTTATCTTAATACATGAACATTTGATTATATTTTCTCTCCTCTTTGGGGAGTGAGAGAGCAGATTTTCTGGGCACCTGGAATCCAGCCAAGGTCAACTCATCACAGAACTGGAAGCAGAAGTTGCAACATCCTACACATACTGAGATCTTTTCTGAAAACAAAATTTTATTAAATATTCAGTATAATAGAAGCTGAGGTAATTATCTTATCAAATAAGTGTGTTTGCTAAGTCTTAACTATTATCACTCTTAGATTGGTGTAAACCTCATAACAATTTAAAGCTGACCATGCTACCCTGTCTTCCATCCCTCCAGACTGCTTAGCAGTACAGGATTATAACAGCAGGGATATTAAAAGTCCGATTAGGTTTAATAAGGCTTCACCTTCTTATCAGTGCTTATATATTTCTACCATATTTCTGGATATGATTAAAATACCTAAAGCCAAAATTAGAAGTATAAGAATTAAAAAAAAAAAAAAACACAAAAAAAAACAAAACAAAAAAAAAAAAAACAAAAAAAACCCCAAAAAAAAACAACAACAAAACAAACAAAAAATCACAAACACAAAGCAACCCCCCAAAAAGTCCTGATTGTCCTGGACAAGAAGCATTTGCACAGAAAATAATATCGTCAGGGTGTTGGAGAAGAGAAAAAAACATCTGTGGGACGCTAGGAAGCTTAGATGCCTACATTAAGATCTTAGCAGATACACAAGATTATTGAATTTAAATATCTGAGATAAAGTCTGTGATTCTGAAAAATTTGCAGCTGTTAATGTGTGACACTGAGCTCCATGGAAGACTTAGGTTTTCACGGTGAAATGTCTCAGGCATAAAATTTTCTCTTATCATACATGCTCATAAATGTTTCACCTTGAAACAGGCAGAAGAATTCACTACTTCTATATCGACTAAATAGAGTCCACGTCCAGAAACTGGGCATTCATCCACACAGAAGCTGAGAGATTTCAACCTACTGGGCATAACCTGTGCAGGAATAACCATTTCAGCTGTACACAGTATGAAGTGACAATAGCCACTTTCTTAAAAAAAAATACTGGAGAGTACTTCTTGCTTTTATACAAAATGTTTATGAGTGTTACAGTTACTCAGCTTCTGAGCAATATAAATTTGGATACCCACTTCAGTTATAGAATATTTCTTATGAATAAGCTGTTCAGCTTGATACAGAGATGAAGCACTCCATAAATACTCCCAAAAATATTTCAGTTTTCAAAAAAAGAATGAAAACTGAATTAGGTGATAAATAAAGATGTGGGGAACATCTGTGAGATGAGAATAATCTTACAGCCCATTATTTAATATACTTGCCTAGAAAGGAAAGTCTTAAAACTGCTTAAACATGTAGCATAGATTATTTGTTAGTCAAGGTGGACAACGACATCCATCAGTGTAAGATTCCTAAGATCCATTAAGGAACGGGATTTAGGATATACTAAATCATGCTGCTTCCCCCATATATAGCCAGAATCAGCTTCCCAGTCAGCATGACAGATACTTTGAATACAAATTTAGTGAAATGCTGAATATTCCTAAAAGCAATGTAAGAGACAACACGTGGTGTCAAGTAATTAAATAGATATGTAAATTTCAGCACCTGATAATGTCCATCCAAGTTTTACTGACTCGACTTAGGTGAATGTTGAAGCACACCTTTTTGTATTGTAGTTACAGAAGAGATGTGCTGCAACTGTCTGCAAAATTCTTTATACACCTTTGAAAATAGCCAGGCACATGGAGTTGCAAGCTGTTGCTCAAGCTTACATGTCTGTCAGAATGCACACCAACATAGGCTACTATCCCTTAATTTGCTGGGAAAAAAAGAAGAGGTATTTTTCTTGTTCTCCTTTTTTTTTTTTTTNTTTTTTTTTTTTTTTTTAAAGGAAACAAATATGAACTTCAGAATGTCACCTGGTTTTAATCTGGAATAGTTTTAAATATTTAAATATAAAATTTGTAAAGCATTAGTCACTGTTTAAATGTGAAATGTGTTGTGTTTTTAGTCTTCCTCTAATTTAATGGCAAAGAATATCATTGTGGGCATGTACCAATATATTTATGACGGCAGTCTACATATAATGATCTCATGTATCCTTCTCATTGCACACTGTAGATGCTGCAGAGCAGGTGGTCCTGCAGATCGGCTCAAACTCCTTCAGCTCTCTACTTTGCCACAGTACATAATGGAGCGAACAAAATAAATGGTGTGAAACTACTGGTAGCTATGATTGTGCACCGTGCTTTCCCATTTTCACGCACATAAAATCTGTAGATATTAATTTTTTGGTTTGGCACATACTCTGAAAACAACTGCTGGAACACAATTTGCCATACAGAAGAGTGTGAGATTGCAGCTTATTGAGGTTTGGATATTAATATGCTTGAGCAGCCCTAGGAACAATGGTAAGCTTTGCACAGTTAAGCAGAAAAG
Organism: Pachycephala philippinensis; assembly: GCA_013397055.1. Taxonomy (NCBI): domain Eukaryota; kingdom Metazoa; phylum Chordata; class Aves; order Passeriformes; genus Pachycephala; species Pachycephala philippinensis. Next base: position 89,342 of record VWZT01013960.1, read on the forward strand.
TGTTATCATTTGTCTTCAGAGAATACTTTGAATAGATACTTTGCATAACCTTTTGGTATCATGCTAAAAAGATTCCTGGAAGTAATGGACCTCCAGACTAAGTATAGTCAGACATAGCTGTCTGAATGGTGTTTTTCAAAGTAACTCATTTAGTTAGTTAATTAACTTCCAAATTAATTAATTCAGTTCTATCTGAAAATTAGAATCAAGTAAGTCATGTAAACATTTATCTCTAAGATGAAGTTGTCTATTAGCTTAAGCTAATGGCACAGGTTTTCTCTAGGTTCAATAATAAAAGATTTCTAACTAAAAAATAATGAATTACTGTAAAATAGGTGAATTACACTGCATCTATATCCACATCCATATAACTGCTTTAGCATTCCTGGATACAGGTGTGCCTACTGGGGAGCAACTGATTGTACACAAAAACCATAATGAGATAGACATCAGCATTTTTCCCATTCGATTTTTTGATTATATTTATATATACAATATACATGTGTGTATGTATAAATATATACAGTATAAGTATACTTTATACATATATCTATAGATATACAGATATATATAGAGTAAGAACTAACATTTACACAAAAACTGACTGTTAAAGGGTACCAAAGGTAGAAATTTGTGTATTCAATTTGCTGCCACTTAATGTAAAAGATATATTACACTTCAATTGGAAGGCATACTAGACTTGAATTGGCATGAAAATCTTGACAGGAAAATAGCAAAAAGGACTAAAATATCCTGATTGATTGAATATTCTGTCAGATCTGGTCAGTGTAGAGATATTGCTGGTTTATATCCTATTTTGTGTTAGATTTTCAATAAGAAATAAAGTATGATGTTAACACATTAATTTAATATGCTTTATAAATAGGGACACATTAAATATTAATATGCATTTTAGTATAGGTTGCTTGTAGTATACAATACTTACATTATTAATTTATACATGTGAATATAATGAGTGTGTTGGAAATAGATCTAAGTTCAACAAGAGAACATAATGAATGCTGGTTTGAGACTATGGTTTCAGGCACTTACAGAAGAGTGGAAGTGGGGTTCGTTTTACTTTACTTTAGATGTTTAAAGTTCCTCTGAAATTCTGGTGAAGGAAATCATGCAATAATCTTCTCATCCTTTCAGTAGCTGCCTAATGTCAACATCTAAGTATGGTGAAGTGAATCCCACCACAAAACCTATGGGAATTGAGTAAGCTTACATAGATCTTATATAATTATACTTAATATTACTTGTACTGCTGACTGGAATCATGTTTTGAAATAGATCTCAGCAAATTAACTTTCTAGAAGTAAACTTTTATCTTTTGAGGGAGAGATATACTTTTATATGTTATATGTTATAAAAGAGGGGTGTAAAGACAAATAGCTAAAAACAATTTTGTAATAAGACATTGAGTAGCAAACAATTTTTTGCAGCAAAAATGTGTATGCGAAGAATGCCTTTATCCTCACTCATTTGTGTGGGATCAATCTTAAATAACCTTAATCATCTAAACTGTGTTACTCAGAATTCATTTATTGACTGGCAGAAACTTTTTGAAGGTGATTCGTTGGCTGTATATCCAATTTTTAGATGGCAAAAGCAGTGAATTGCTTTCTGCTTAAGATTCTGGAATTCTGTTAACCAAATAAGGAAAATATGCTGGCGATGACATTTATTTATTTGTTTTTAAAGTGTTTAGAAATCAAGGATGGCATTTTACCTAATATATAATCTATGATGAAACTGTTGTTGATTTAATTCATTATTTTAGAATGCAGACGAATCTTCTTGTGGAGAAAATAATAAGCATAGGTATAAATTTGAGCATATAGTCTCCTTAAACACTTTTTTCTATTCTCCAGAACATGTAAGGTGCATATCCTTGTATAATAAATCTATTAAATAACTGCTTTTATACCAGAATTGGCTGCCAAATTCTGGCATAAGAACTTGTTTGGTTTGTTGGAGGGTAAGGGAGGTGGTGTCTGGCTGTTGGTTTGCTTTGCTTTGGTTTGTTTTTTTCTCAAGCTTCATATGAATATCTATTCCAGAATTCAAGTCCCTGACTAACATATTTATGGATGGAAAGGTCTGCTGGAGCAGACACACAACACATGCAATTGGAAACTACATGGAGTTGTTTGCAGAAGGTCTCACCCACTTCATCTTTTCAGTCAGGTGGTTTGTAGCAGATGCTCGCAGTGACTTCCACCTCCTTGCTGGCATCTTCTCTGATCCTGTTCCATACATGTGAGCTGTTCCTTTGCATAGAACACAATCCTCCCACCTTGCTTCCTCTTCTCAATTTTCCTAAAGGGCCTGTGAGCATTCATGAAAACCACTCCACTGTGATCCTCTGTGATGAAGCCATAACTGTGCAACTATTCGTAGGTTTTCAGTTCCTTCTCTTGTTTCTCATGTTGCCTACAGTCTGTGACTGGACATCTGTGTCCTTCCCTAAGGTCTCCTCCTGGATTAAGGCCTTTGACAAGGTGGGGTGGTCACAGCAGGCTTTACCATATAGCTACCACTACTGCCCCACCAACTTTTGCAGCATTGAAGAGAAACTACATTTTCCCCCTGTTTTGGTCACTGATGGTGGCTGGTCACTCGTGTTAGTTAAATAGGAAGTTGGCCATGAGTCTCTCCAGTTCCTGCACAAATTCCTACTCAGTAGGCAACTTTTCACAGTCTCTTTTGCTTTCCAACTGCTGTAAATGCTTTGTTCTTGGCACTATCCCTTCTGTGCTGTGCTCCCCTTCATCTCACACTGTGCTTGTCAGACAATGCATCTGCAAAGACCCTCTGGTGAGAATGAAAGTGTTCAGTAGTTATCTGTAACACCTGCCTTTTAGTAAAGGAAATGAGGAACAAATGTTTTCAAGACTAAAAGATTCAGAAAATGTCTAGGTCTGAAGATTCTGTGCAGGATGTTGCTGTCATTGAAGTCAAAATTAAAAAAAAAAAACAAACAAACCAAAAAACCAAAAAAACCACCACCCAACAAAGTGAAATTCAATGAAAATTCTCACTGAATTTAACGGAAAAAGATCAAATCCTTTGCAGATTCCCAGAACTGCATGTTTACCGTTCTGAAAGAGCTTGGTCTTAGGGACAGTCATTTTGTAATTTTTTTTTCCTCTTCAGACAAAATGCTCCTGCCATGCTTTTGAAACAAACACAATCATCACTTTCACTTCACTTTAGCATCCATGGCAGCGAAAAGCTGCTTGGTAAAACAAACAAACAAAAAATTAAATATGCAAACATTTTCTTATTAGCAGTCTAGTATGCCTCCTTAGAGCCAGGACCTTGAAAGATACAATCATAGGACCATGTGATAATTCAGGTTGGAGGGAACTTTAGGAGGTTCTAGTCTGACCTTCTGCTCAGAGTTACAATGGTGAAGTCAAGCCAGGTTACTCAGAATGCACCCATTTGGGTCTTGAGACACCTCCACTATGGAGGTGACAAATGCTCTCTGGGCAACCTGTTCCACTGACTTTTTGTCCACATGGGGAACTCTTTGTATGCAGTCCTAGGCTGTCTTGTCTTAATTTGTGTGCCTTGTCTCTCATCCTCCTATAACGTATCACTGTTAAGGAGCTAACTGTCCTTTTTATGACCTTACCACAGACACTGCTGGCTTTTGTTGGGTCCCCCTTCTGTCTTGGGCTAAACAGGCCCAGTCCCTCCACTATTTCACGTGACACCACATCTAAGGCTTCCATCAATTATTATGTCAGAAATCAGTTTTGCTTTGTCAGTGAAGAGGAGATCCAGCTGTGTGTCACTCCTGCTGCCCCACCCAGCATCTGAATCAAAAAGTTATGTCAGAAACTGTCTAGGCAGTTTGCATTTCACCACATTTTCCTTTCCTGTGTCAGGCAGGCAGTTAAAATCTTCCACACAAATGAGGAACTGTGATACTGAGGCTCCCTCAAGTTTTGGAGAAATTTCATCCACGTTTTGCCATGATGGTTTGAGGTTGGGTAGATGCCAGGTGCCCACCAAAGCCACTCTATCACTCCCCTCCTCAACCGGACAGGGCAGAAAAAATATAACTAAAGACTCGTGGGTTGAGAAAAGAGATAGATCACTCACCACTTACTGTCACATGCAAAACAGACTCAGCTTGGGGAAGTTATTGAATTTATTACCAAGCAAAAGAAGAGTAGGGTAATGAGAAGAAAAATCTTAAAACCACCCTCTCCCCACTCTTCCCTCCTTTCCAGGCTTAACTTTATTCCCAATCCTCTACATCCTTCTCCCTGCAATGGTGTAGGGACATGGGGAATAAAGATCAGTCAATCACATGTTGTTTCTGTTGTTGCTTCCCTCTCAGAGGCAGAAGTCCTTCCCCTGCTTCAGTGTGGGGTCCCTCCCATGGGAGACAGTCCTCCATTAACTTGTCCAGCAGGAGTCCTTCCCACAGGCTATAGTTCTTGATGAACTCCTCCAACATGGGTCCCTTTCCCTGGGGTGCAGTCCCTCAGGAAAAAGCTGCTCCAGTGTGGATCTTCAGAGAATCACAAATCTTGCCAGCAAACCTGCTCCAGAGTGGGCTCCTCTCTCCACGGGTCTGCAGGTCCTGCCAGGAGCCTGGTCCAGTGAAGGCTTCCCACAGGGTCACACCCTCCTCTCAGGCATCCACCTGCTTTGGCATGGGTCCTCCACAGGCTGCAGGGGAATCTCTGCTCCAGTGCCTGGAATACCTCCTCCCCCTCCTTCTCCACTGCCATTGGTGTCTGCAGGACTGTTTCCCTCACCTATTCTTATTCCTCTCTTCTCTGGCTGCAAGTACATCTGTGCCATAACATTGCTTTTTCCTCCTTTCTAAATATGTTATCACAGAGTTTTTTCCACCATTACTGATTGACTCAGCCCTGGGCAGAGGTGGATCCATCCTGCAGCCACCTGGCCTTGGCTCTGTCAAATATGGTGTAGGCTTTACCAGCTTTTCAGAGCAGCCACTCCTGTAGCCCTCACCACTACCAAAACCTTGCCACACCATCCTGATACAAACCCTCAGGTTCATATTTCTGCATTCTGGGGTGTGGAAAAAAGGTAGGAAAAAAGTGGAAAAAAAAAATAAAAGACGGGAAGTGAATTAAGTAGGAAGGTTCACTTCTAATAGAATAAAAACATGGAATAGAAATATTTTCCTGATATTTGTCTTTCATGTGAAATGTAGAAGGCTCAATCCAGCTAGCTCTAACATGAGTACAACAGCATACAGTATGATTACAAGAGTGCAGCAGAACAACAAGTTGAGTATTATATGCTTGTGGATTTTCCTGGATTAACTTTTCTAGTTTTCTACAGCATGAACTTTTGTCACAGGCTTAAGATTTGTTGCACATTATTAGGTCTTCATAACAGTGACAAGCTGCCTTTGCTTCCTGGAGTTCTTCATTGACTGTGGGCAAGACCCCTCGCACCACAGGAAATAGACCTGCATCCAAAATTCCTTTTTGTGAAAGATTGATTGGCTTTCAGCTGCATTAGTGGCGATGGTAAACAGGTGGTGGTATTCTGAAGAGTCTGATGTATTTCAGAAATGTCATTAAACATGAGTCTCACAGCAGTATGTTGTCACTGCAAGACCTGTACCAATGAAAGACAAACGGCAATACAGCAATTTTTCTCAATGGATGCAAACATCTTAATAGAGAGAAAAAAAAAGATTAAAAATTGCAGTGTTGACAATTGAATTCAAAATTTTACTGTACTTTAACTAGTGGTGAAAATATAAAACATTTTAAATAAATATATACATACTAATCTTTGATTAGTGATGATGTTATACATGTTTAGACTAGGCAGGTGACACTGTAGTCAGTTCCAAACTTCCTGAGATCTAACCTTTTCTGTAGTTCAAATTCTGTTTATGCTATCCTTTTAAGTTCTGCAGTTAAGTAGCCATTCCCAGAAGTCATACTTTTTTGAGGCAGCACTTTTGAGAATGATTTTATAGAAGCAAGAAGATCAGCATTTTCAGATTTAAAAAAGACATTGCCAGACTTACTGTATACTGAAAGCGTCACATACAGGAATTGTTTAAAGGTACAGCTTTTCTCTCTCATGTAGACAAACTCCCAGCTAATGAAATTACCCATACACCTGTGGGCCAATATATGCCTGGTTAGCCTAAGGTTAATTAATGTCTTTGTATAAACCAGAATTTAGTAGGCAAAAAAATTCCTCTTATGCCCTGGAAAAATAATTAAAAAAAAAAATAGCTGACTTAAAAGCAATATACAAAACCACATATATTGAAATCTGTAGTTGTCAAATTAAATATCCAAATTACTGTTAGGGAAGAGCTCATATATCCTTTCTAGCCAGATGTTTTCTTAGATTTCTTACTTGATTTTATTTATCTACAGGATTATGATGATGACTGTAAAGGCAAACTTTTCTTCTTTATCCTTAAAATAGTTTCAGAGTTGCAACCTTTCATATATTTATATTCTTTTTGTGCACGTATCTGTGGACTTGCAGATAGGTATACAGCTCTGATATTAATTAGGGAGCTGAGAGAAAGGTTGTAAACGAATGATCAATCACATGTCCATACAGAGTATTTGGGGTATGTTCTGACTACAGATTACACAAAAATCAAAGTTCAGCTATATGCAAAATAGAGCTGGAAGGGGATGGGGAATCATTGGATAGGTTTGGAATACCTATACGACATATATACTGGTGCTTCTTGGCTACCAGAAATAAAAGTTGCCAGCTGTCACTGCAGAAAAACAAACATGTAGTAGAGCAGGAGCCAAAAACTAATGGAAGAGTGACATTAAATATGGACCAAGACATTAACTACAGGGAACCATATTTGTTTGAAAATGATGACAAAGAAATAGCTCCTTGCATAATGAGATTGTTAATTTCAAGCCTTTCCCATGATTCATGCTCAAGAATACTAGGTGATAGAAGAAAAAAAATGCCATTGAGACAGACTAGGGAAGCTGAGGGGAAAATGGTTTTAAATGCAACCTGTCTTTGAAGCACTTAACTTTGAACTGATCTCTCTGGACCTAATTTTCTCATTAGGCAGAGATGGCTAAGAGCAGCACTCATTAAAGAAGCATGAGATTCCCCAGGGCTATTGAATCAAGCTTGAAGTAAAAAATGTCTTAATCATCTCTTTTTAATCTCTGTATTTCACTCTGTCTTTTTTGCTTGCTCTCCTTTCACCCATCACAGCTACATAATTACCAGGTGAAAAGTTTCTAAATCCTGGATTCAAGAACCTAACACGGTATATTTTTTAATCAGTAAAACACTGTACTAATTTGAAAACAAACCAGTGGGAGGTCACAAGTCAGAATCATAATTTAATGGGAAAATTAAAATAAATATGATAGTACAGGAACACTGACAGAGTCAGGATACAACCTGACACCCTGTCAGGCAGGGTGGTGGTAGCAGTCTAGATGAAGTGGTCCTGTCAAAGCAGTGATCCTGTAGAAGGGTCTGGTCTTCACCTGAAGGTCCAGTGGTAGCTCTTGTCCTCTGGGAATCCAGTAGGTAAGGCTGAGTGTGGTGTTCCAGACCCCCGATTATATCCAGGTAGGAATCTTTGGTTCCTCCCCCTGGGCAGAGCATCTCACAATGGGATGATGTAATTTTATGAGTCATTCAGTGAGGCTTGATAGCCCATTAACAGAAGATATCCCTCTGGAGGGAGTTATCAGGGATGTGTCATGGAAGAGACAAAGAACACTCTCCCACCTGGTTTCAACAGATGGTTGTGGAGTTACAAGAGTGGGCTGTAGGCAGCTTTGGCCTTGATGGCTTGTGGCTGTGTCCCTGGGAGGAGGGAAGGCCAGCATTGAATGCAGGTGTGGTGATTCCTACAACAAGAAGCACATGAGTAGCCCAAGGGATGATGGGTATAAAGGGCTGTGCTGTAGGATCACAGAGCAGCAGATACTGAGCTGAGTTGGAGCTGACTGGGTGGATGCTGAGCTGGTGCCTGTGGATGTCTGCCACCCTCCTCTGCCACTGCCTGCCTCTGCCTGCTGATGCCTGCCACCCTACGCCATGCTGGACTTTTTGGACTCTGATGTCTGGTACCCCGTGTTTGCATGTGTTGCGGCGATAACTGGCTGAGCCTTAGAAGCTCTGGAAGCCTCCAGCAGTATAAGCCTCACAGACTGCAATCCACTTGGGGGAAGTGGAAAAGCCGGCCGGCGCGTAATCCCTGGGCAGGGGTGTGCCCAGGAGAGCCGTGAGTAGCCTACACATGCAAGTCCAGGATTGGACTGCATTGGGCGACCGTGCCTCTGGGAAGGACGGTGAGCCGCTGTAGCTCTTGTCCAAGCAAGTCTGGGATTGGACTGCTTTATGGGTGACCGTGCCTCTAAGAGGGATGGTGAGCCGCTGTAGCTCTTGCCCATAAGGTCGGTGAGCCATTGTAGCTCTTCCCATGTGTGATTACTGCAGGTGGTGCCACAATGTTACACTGCAAACTATGTTGGCCCAGTGTAAGGCAATATCTGGAACTATGTTGCCCCGGTGTACAGATGGTGACAGAATACATACTTTTGGTTACATCTTACATTGTAACCTAAGACAAGCACCCACAGTTTTGTAATCTTTTTTGATAATTTAGGTGAAAGGATGGAGGAAACACCAAAACGGTGTGTGTTATCTATTTAAATGCCAAATCTGCTTTATGCTGGTTATATCTATGCTGCAAGGTAAAGGATGTGACCTCCTCTTCCCTAGGTGCTCAACTGTGTTCTGACTTCACCTTGGGAAAAGGTCTGAGTTCCTACCCATGGTCCTCTGGAAAAAATAAATCTGGTGGCTGGATAGGAAGGGATCACAATAGCTGCTATAGCTGTTGTTAGGACCTAGAAAAGCTTCACACATTCTTAAAGAAGAAGAGAATGTTGTGCGAAACAGCACACTCCTGGAAGCCCAGGGCTGGGACAGGTGCTCTCGTCACTGGATTAAGAACTGGCTGGATGGTCAGGCCCAGAAAGTGGTGGTAAATTGTGCCACATCCAGTGGACAGCCAGTCACTGGTGGGGTTCCTCATGGCTCGGTACTGGGGATGGTTCTGTTTAATATCTTTATCAATGATCTGAGTGAGGAGATCGAGGGCAGCCTCACTAAGTTTGCAGACAATGCTAAGTGGGGTGAGAGTGCTGATCTGCTGGAGGGTAGGAAGGTTCCGCAGAGGGATTTGGTACTGGCTGAATCAGTGGTCCAAATCCAGTGGTATGAGGATCAATACAGTAAGTGCCGGGTCCTGCCTTTCAGTCACAAAAAATCTCAGGCAAAATTACAGGGTTGGGGAATAGTGGCTGGAAAGCTGCACAGCGGAAAAGGACATGGGGATGCTGGTTGACAGCAGCTGATCATGAGCTGATAGTGTGTCCATGTGGCCAAGAAGGCCAATGGCATCTTGGCCTGTATCAGAAATAGGGTGGCCAGCATGACCAGGGCAACAATTTTCACCCTGTACTTGGCACTGGTGAGGCCACACCTCAATTCCTGTGTCCCATTCTGGGCCCCTCAGAACAAGAAAAGAATTGAGGTGCTGGAGCGAGACCAGAGAAGGGCAACAGAGCTGCTAAATGGTCTTGAGCATGACTCAAGAGTAGTTGAAGGAAATGAGTTTGTTAAGTCTGGAGAAAAGTCTCTCAGGGGAGACCTTATCACTCTCTACAACTCCCCAAAGGAGGTTGTAGCCAGGTGGGGATCAGCCTCTCCTCCCAAGGAGCCAGAAAAAGGACAAGAGGGCATTGCCTCATTCTGTATCAGGGAAGGTTCCAGCTGGACATCAAGAAGAATTTTTTCACTGAAAAGCTGGTTAAGCACTGGAATGGGCTGCCCAGGGAGATGCTGGAGACACCATCCCTGAAAGTGTTCAAGAAACAATTGGACATGGCACTTTATGCTATGGTTTAGTTGATAAGATGGTGTTCTCTTAAAGGTTGGAATTGATGATTTGGAAGTCTTTTCCAGCCTGAATAATTCTGTGATTCTACCCCTGCTTAATCAAATGGTGGATTGAAAAAATCCCTTTCCACTGCTGAACAGTTAGGAGAAAAAATGGGAGAGAAGCTTTAACTGGTTTATGTATCTCTTCTCCCTCTTCTGCATATTAAGTAAAACAGTTGTCTCCAATTCCTCCAGTGTGCTAGCTAGCATGACTTTACAAGGATAAAGCAAGCACGGATAAAGCAAACACCAAAATCCTGTGTGATATCATCACAACAGATATTGGTTACCGTTTCCCTAGAGATGGGAACCAAGTTCCAAATGAATTTACCTAAATTTAGTTTCTTGCATGTGTGGTGGGCGTCTGAAGTACCACAACTGTCAATAGATATTAAACCCCAACTAAAATCTCATCCACTTGCCCAAATGTAGGCATCTAGTGTCATTTTAGAGCCTGTGGGATATTCTTCTCGCCTTCAGATCTGTGAATGACACAGATCTCCTGTAAATTATATGTCATTTTCTCTCATCTTAGACAGATGTATTAGATGACTTAGGGCATCTCAGGATTGTTTGGCTTCGTGAAAGCAAATCTATCTCTGAACTTCTATCGATTTAATATGCAATTATGTAGAGGAATACATTCGATGCTGGTACATTTACATCAGTATGCAGCTGCAGTTCGAGCTGCAGGTTGATCTCCGGGTGTTGGAGCCCCAGGCAAGAGGCTGTGAACTGGTGACCCTTTGCAGAACAGAGGGCACAGGGAGCTGTGGCCCAGCCAGGTGACCGGACAGTCAGAGACACGGCAGGAGCCAATGACCCAAGACTTTCTCGCTGAGACTGTGAGGGTATGGAAGCCCAGGGTTTTCTTTGTTTGGGACCCCTCCTCAGAGGAACCAGCTCAAGGTGTTTTTTGTTATTTAGTTATTACACCAAGACAACTGTTTTAAAGACTGAGACATCTGAGAAACCTCGTGTGATTGTGTGAATGTGAGGTGTGCAGCTGGGAAGAGGCCTTGGTGCCAGCTCAGGTGGTGCAAGTCTCACTGTCAGAGTGGCTCCTGGATGGGCAGATAGTGAAGTTTCCTTAAGATTTATATAAATTTTTCCTAAAATCTAAATGTGAGACTTGAGATGTAAGACTTGAATCCTACCCCAGAAGGTAGTTAATGCAGGATTTAGACTTTTAAATATATTTATCATGTATTGCTTGAGACATCTCAGGCTGAGATAGCCCTGTAAGCCAGCAGTTACAACAGAGGGCTGTCATAAATCCAGAAGGCTTTTTTATTAGTAGCTAGTAGAGGCAAGACCTACATCACCTAAAATGGCTCTAGATAGCTAAACATGGACAATTGAGTCCTGTTACTTATTACTTCCATGTCACCTCAAAGTTATTACTGTGTTCTACTATGTGGGCAGAGGGACGATCCAGCCCATGAGGGAACATCCTTAGTATGTTTTCTTTGTTCAAAAACTGAAAATTCAATCTTTACTTAAAGGGATGTGTCTTATTTCATTCACTGGTCAGATGACTGTTCTTGATTAAAACTCAAAAACAAAAAGTTATCTTTTCCATTTTAAAAAATAGGGGGGTTTACCTACTACATACATATATATGCTTATATAAATATATACACGCATATAAATTTGAAGTAGATAAAATAAATAAATATAATACAAGACATAAAATTTCTGGGTGCGTCTACATTGTCAATGAGAGACAGTGAGTGAGCTTTGATTCTTTAAATTGGACACTTGCTAGGTGTTAACTTACTTCTTGGCTATTTGGACAAATTCATGTATTTCACTCCAAGACAGTAAAGGGCATAGTTCCAAGGCAAGTTAATTCCACAGAACACTACCAGAAAACAATGAGCCTAAGACTGCATCAGTCATAGCTTTAAGAATCCTACAGTCTGTCAGTATTACTCGCTTCTACTCATATTTTTCATTTCTTTAAACTGAATTATTTTATTAGTGATAAAATGCAAAAGATAAATTCAAAGTTTATTTCTACATGCTAGTTGTATATGGTCAATGTTGCTGTATGCAAAGAAATAAGTTTTCAAATGTGTCATTTTTTACATCATATTATATCTTCAGTATGGTAAATTCCACATGTTGAATCAGGCCCAGTATTTTCAGTCTGCTTGCAGATAAAGGATAATGATCCAAGTGTCTGCCTTTAAGATTTTTTCTGCTTGTTTGTTAGCCTCAGATCCATCCATGGATCATGAGTATGATAATGACATAAGGTGACAATATCAAATAAGTTTTTACGTGGTTTTAAAATAGGTAGAATCAAATTACTTTTTCCTGAATTATCATAGAGAGCAGTGTCAGCCATTTGTCTCATTCATTGGAGAACTGTTAGATGTAGGACACTATGTAAATTGAGCATATACTAAAAATATTCTACAGTGCTTCTAGAAGTTTTGCCACTGGAAATAAATGGGAAAAATAGAAAAAAAAAGTGAGACAGATGCATTAAATAAATACTTTAGTAGATCATTTGACTAACAGCAGATAAGTTTTTACTTCATGGTTCATCTACTGTCTTGCTTGAGCACATCCGTGTAGGGTATTACCGCAGAAATAATCTTCACTTGGGAGAACAATCAAACAGATCCAATTTTTTTTATTTCTCTTAATTACTACTTATGTCTTAAATATTAACATCTGTGTGTTAATTTACTACCACAGAACTAGAAATACTAATACTTGCTCAACTGATTATTAGGAAGAATTAATTGAAATATATTAGGAGTATTGAAAGGATGCAAAAAGGTTTGTACAGTCAAACTGTGCAAATTTCAGCATTACAGGACCACTTGTCCTGGTTTAGTCCTAGACATCAACCAAGTACCATGCAGCCTCTTTCTCACTCCCCACACCCAGGTGGGATGGGGAAGAGAAATTGGAGTGTTCCTGGCTGTGTTCCCTCTTGGCTTCTCCTGTGCGTGCTCACTGGTAGAGCATGGGAAACAGGAAAGTCCTTCACTTAGAAGTAAGCACTACTCAGCAACAACTCAAACATCAGTGTGTTATCAACTTACTCTCGGACTAAAACCAAACCACAGCACTGTACCAGCTACTAGAAAGAAAATTAAGTCTATCCTAGTTAAAACCAGGACACCACTTTAACAAAAAATACTGTCTGTAAATTTGAGACAAATCACTTCATCTAAGATGAAAGAAAAGTGAGAATTAAGACTTTATCCAGCTAATTACCCTAAAGGTCTACAGCATAAAACAGAATTAGAGAAATTATGCTTCAACAACAGGGTTATAGCACTGTCCGGATTCCTCTTTCTCATCTTTCAGAATTAGACTTGCCTTTTTTTCCAACTGCAAGAAAAATAGAGGACATTCAGTGATACAGCCATCACTTTGATCAAAAGAAACTCAAGATATTTGTTGGCTATGAGATGTTGTTTTAGTACAGTAAGTCATCATCTTGTAAATTTAGGTAAGTAATTTTTAGTGATAATGACACTGATGCTTAAGTTTTAATGAGATAGTTTCAATTCCTGAATATTTAATTCACATTTAAAATACCAGAATTTATAATTTGCTTTTCGGAAATAAGTTTTCTCTAACCCTTGCAATATTGTTTATTTCCTCGTGAAGGTGTAGGCAGATAGAAGCTGATTTCTCAGGAAACCAAGCTGACTGACTAAACTTGAGAAAAAGTTACATAAACACTGCATGATGAATTATTATCTCTCTATCACAGGAGATATTTAAGAAAATATGTATGCATGATTTAGAAGATATTTGCAAGAAAATGTTCAACTAAAATATCATGAAAACTGAGTTTGCTCAATTTATTAAAATACATAGCATACATAATGCTTGCACTGCTATTTGTAGTGCAAAATTAGAAGGTCTGTTTGTGTAAAACACTTAAATTGTAGAAACTTTATAAATGTAGGTTCTGTGAAGTCTGAGTTTCTAGTTGAAATTAAATCCAGTTTTGAAAACTGAGTAGCATATGTAGTGATTAAAAAAAATATATAAATATATATGTAAATATATTAAAAGTGTTAGCAAATGTAATTCTGTGATAAACATAGTTATGGAGGGAGAAAAGCATATTGAAGGAAAAGTATGTTATTTTAAAAGAAGTGTTTCCTTTTTAATAGTTTCCTGAAAAAAATTAACTTTTGGGTGAAAATTCCTTATTCCTCTTAAAAAAAACTCTCCTTGAGGAAGTACAACTCTATGCTTCAACGTGTATTTAGAACTTCTGGGGTTTTTTATAAGTTTGTTTACCTTAACTCCTCACTTTACTTTAAACCTCAGAATACATTCTCATTTAAATATTAAACAAATGTTAAAGAAATCAAGAAATGGATAGAGTATGAGAAGCTGTCTCTGGAGAATAGTGATGAGCAGTTTGAAAGATTCTGAGTGAAAACCAGTGGCAGAGGCAACAAAAAGGGAACCTTGTGGCTGGTGTCTACTACAGGCCACCCAGTCAAGGGGAACTGATTGAAAAAACCTTCTTGCTCCAGCTACACTGCAAGTGACCTAATCAGTGACGTCAAGACTGCAGGCAGCCTGAGCTGTGGTGGTCATGCACTGGAAGAGTCTGCAGTCCTAAAGACTATGGATCAGGCACAGACTAAAGTCAGGACCCTGAATATTAGGAAAGCAAAATTGCAGCTGTTTAAAGAGTTAGTCAATAAGAGCCCCTGTGAAACTGCCCTCAAAAACAAGGGAGCAGAACAGAGCTGGCAGATAGATCTCTAAGGATACTTTTCGTACAGGAGAGGAACTCTCAGTTCTCAGATGTAAGAAATCATGAAAGGAAGGCAAGAGTCTGGCCATGGCTGAGCCTTCTTGTCAAACTAAAAGGCAAACTGGAAATTCACAGACAGTGGAAGCAGGGACTGGTGTCCTGGGAAGAGTATATGGATTCTGTCTGGTTGTGTAAGGATGAGGTTAGGAAGGCCAAGGAGCACCTGGAGCTGAACTTATAGAGTTGCAAAGAGTGACAGGAAGGGCTTCTATAGGAATGTCAGCCAGAGAAGAAAGGTCAAAGAAACTCTACTCAGTGACCAATACAGCAAACTGATACAAAGAGACAAGGAGAATGCTGAGGTACTCAGGAACATTTTTTTGCCTCACTCTTCACTGACAGCCTTGCTTCCCACACTGCTTGAGCAGGTGGACTGTAAGAGAGGGACTGGGGGAGCAAAGACCCTCCCACCGTAAGGAAAAATCAGGTTCGTGATGACCTGGTGAACCTGAGCATATGTAAGTCTATGGGACCCGATGGAAGGCATCCCAGAGTTCTGAGGCTTATGTAATTGCCAAAACACTTTCCATGATATTTCAAAAGCCATGGCAGATGAAGTCCCCAGTGACTAGAAAAAGGGAAATATTGCACACATTTTAAAAAAGGGTAGAAAGGAGGACCCCTGGGAATGACTGACCTGTGAGCCTCACCACTGTATCTGAAAAGATTGTGGAGCATATTCTCCTAGAGGCTATGCTATGGCACATGGCAGACAGGGAGGTAATTTGAGGCAGCCAGCATGGCTTCACCAAGGACAAATCCTGCCTTACCAACCTGGTGGCCTTCTATGATGGTCTGACTACACCAGTGGACAAGGGAGGAGTAATGGATGTCAAATCCAGACAGAAATGATCAATGGCTCAATGCCCACAAGGGCATCGGTAACAAGTGGTGTTCCTCAGAGGTCCATATTGGGACTAATACTTTTTAATACCTTCATCAAGGATAAAAACAGTGGGATTGAGTGAATTCTTATCAAGTTTGCAGATGCCACTAAGCTGATTGTTGTGGTTGTCACATCTGAGGGACACTATGCCATCAAGAAAGACCTGCAAAAGCTCAAGAAGTGGAATCGTGGAATCCAGGGGTCAACTAGATGACTTTAAATGTCTCTTCCAATACAAACTATTCCATGATCCTATGAAAAAGGAAAGAGTACGGCTCTTTTCAGTGGCATAAGAGGAGCACAATCTGAACACAGGATGTTCCTTTTGAACACCAGGGAACAGTTTTTTTACTGAAAAAGATGAGTGAGCCCTGTCACAGGTTGTCCAGAGAGGTTGTAGAATCTCCCTCCTTGAAGATACTCTGCAGTTGTTTGGACACGAATCTGGGCAGTCAGCTTGAGCAGGGTGGCAGGAGTAGATAACCTCAAGAGTTCCCTCCCAATTTCAGCCGTAATATGATTCATTGATTGTCACTGCTTAAGGAAATTGCTGAAGTTCATCAACATTTGGACCCAGAATGGAAAACAGAATTTCTCAATGAAAATTAAACACTTATTTTTCTATTCTTTCAACAAGTCTAATAAAGAAAACCCCCCCAAAAAAACAACAACCAAAAGCTCCCAAGCCCACATATTTATAGGAAAAATAAAAAAACCCAGAGCATTGTTCCCTTGACTTACTGCCTGTTTTACACTTGTAAGTAAGTAATTTTTAGTTGTCTAGTGTAAAATAAAATATTTCTTTCTTCAAAGTTAAGTGAATATGTCAACATGAAATCAGTAGAGAACAGTAGAACTCCAGTTCGGTGAAGCTTGATATTTATGTAGAGATATAAGTACCTCAAAAGGGAAATTAGGCACGCTCATTTTGGGCACTGCCTCTCCACTGACCATGTAATAGGTTGCTTATCTTAAAAGCTAAGCACTTCTAGAAAGTTAGATTCTGTTTATCTTTAGCAATTATCTGAAGATTATTGCTCAATAGAGAAAAGTTGCATCTTTTCTTTAAAAATATTTGAAAAGCAACTCTTATGTTCTCACTTCTGAAATAATATTATAGTCCAGTTATTAAAACGTCTCTGCCCAAATTAAGGTGCAAATGAGACCATATGCCAAAGTCATTAGTATGGATTTTATTTAACAGAAAATCTGAGAGGGAGAGAGATGGGGACAGAGAGAGAGAGAATTATAGTCACCACCCCATGGGTAACCTTCTTCTTGTGGTCTTCTCTGTGGTGTGGGTTCCCAAAGTGTTCTTCTGGAGGATATATATCTGTACAGTCCCAGTGCCAGGTATCCAGAGCTGTATGTGCTATTCCCAGAATTTGGGATGACATGCGAGTAAGCACGCTTCCTTTCGCACAGTTTGTCATGGTGAGAATTTTTGTCCGAATAGGTTACCCAGATCTGCTTCACCAAGCCTGGCATCTTGTTGCATCTGTGCTTTTCCCACAGCCTGCACAGTGGAGTCTTCTCTGGTGTGCTAATTCCAGACCTTTCACCTCTGTGTAGGCCTGAAATTAACACCTTCCTTTTCGCCATCTGTACCTGTCTTAAGTTAGCTTATCCTGTGTGAACTACCTCCTTTGTCAGTGTTTGAGACAATTTGTTGTGTTCTTTAAGTCCAGACAACAGCACCTACTGGAATGGAGCTTACAAGAAGTCCAGACATAGTCCTTATTGTAAAATTTTTCAGCAGTATTGTATGAAAAATAAAATAAAATGAAACAAAACTAATTGCATGAATGGGATTCTCATGTCTCATCACAGATGTCCCTCTCTCCCACCTGACTGCTCAAACTGAGAGAATCAGACTCATCCTTTTCTGCTTTCTGCTTCTTGCACTTCTGGCTGACCACAACACAGCCTCAGGAGGAGGGACACAGTGATTTTGAAATGTCACTTAGCTGGTGAGGACACCAGTCCTCAAGGGCACAGAGAAGGAACAGCGTGCACCTGTTGCAGTGTGTGCTTTGTGCTCGGGTGGGTATGGAGGCTGGGCTTGGTGTTAGTGTGGGTACACTCTGCACTTTGGGCAAGAAGATATATAGTGCAGACAGATTTTACAGAATATTTAAAGTTTTGATGGGAATGCACTAAACTAGTTGCAAGAAAAAAGCTGGACCTGGGTGCTTGGCTTCAGTGAAACTCTCTTCTTTTTGTCTGAATGTCTTATAATATAGTCAAGAGAGCACTTTCCCAAAATGTGGGACATGACAGTTTTATTCTCTCTAGGCTGAGAGTTTTATTTCCTGAAAATTTTACACCAGAAGCCAAGTCTTCCACATCCAAAATAAATGCTTTAATCATAAAACTTAAATTCATAAGGCAAATATCATTCTCTTAATCCCATGCTCACATGCTCAGGCAGCCATTTGAGAGTTTGTGTGAACACTGGCAGAAATTAAATAATTAAAATAATTAAATAATTAAATAAATTAATTAATACTGAAAATTAAGCAATGGATGAATTCCTACACAGTCATTAAACCAATACTGGAAATGAACATCACTTAATCTGATTCCAGGCATCTTCAAAATAAACCTATGTCTGAGCTACTAATGCTCAGTCATCTTTAAAGCCAGGAAAGGCATATGGAAATTTTAGAAATCTCTCAGTTGAACCATTTTCAAAATCATCTCCTGCATTATAGTTAATTCATCCTTTCATATCTAACAGCTACATCTTCTCTGCTGATAAAGGCTCAGATGTAAGTGAACTTAGATACATTACAACTCCATTATTAGAATACCTTTTACCACTCAAGTCTGTTTAACTAGTAAAGACATTAGAGGCACAAGCTTTCTGAAACAGAAGACTTAGACAGCTGTAGTGCATCTTGAAAAAACCTGCCCATTCAGAATCCAAAACTAAGAAAAGAGTATCCAAGTTGGTTGAGCAAAGTACAAGGAAGAAAAAAAGAAATGTTAGGATTCTAACAAAATTCTGCAGAAAACTGAAGTGTGTGGGATGGGGTTACTTGTTATTTATTTTGACAATGTCTATGTCTCACTTTTGAACTGTCAACAAGTAGCGCAGTCTTGCCACAGTAATTCTTTTGGAAATGTCTACAGTACGTGCTTTATACAATAGGATTCTGTGAGGGACTAAGTTATACTAAGCAGAATACTGTGTAGTTAAGGTAGGTACATGACATCTTTGGTTGACCTAACTCAGATGGCCTAAGTACACATCAACCATGAACTAGAATCTCACCAAATACTATAGAAAGGTAATCAAAGAAGTGAGACCAATTAGATTATAATTCTTAAAAGTACAATTTGAACACTGGTTTGTTTTGTTTCGGGTTTATTTTTCCCCTGTAGAACTTAAGGAGGATACCTCATGATACACCCATAAGCTATGCCTTTTTAATGATACATCCACTCTTTCTCAGAGAGTGACTGAAAAGTGTAAGAGACAACATGGCTTATAGATGGAGTGATTTCAGCCATCAAAAAATAGAATTTTTCAATATGAAAAAAAGACTCCCTAGCAGGACCATCCTGTGTCGGAGAAGTTAAAAAAGAACAAACTTTGCAAAATACCCTCAAGTAAAATAGCTATATGTTGAAGCAACATAGGTTCGCCTAGGCTAGTTATTGTCTGTTTAAAGTTAGAATAAGCCTTTTCCTTATGCAGTCAGTGGGCTCCATCTCCTGAGATGCTCCATGATCTAAAAGTATAGCTGTATAAAGGACAGTTGATATGCTTAAACACCACGTGTTCTTAAGACACCTTGACATATTGGACCCCATAAATGCAATGCATGGCTGCTCTGTATGTTTATGTTGAAAGAAAATGAAGTCTTGCTGCTGAACATAATTCCAGCTCAGAGGGACAACCAGAATTTGAATCAAACCTAAAAAAACAGTAATTCTTTTCAAAGACCAACATGACAGATCATGATCTGTAGGATTATTTTATTTTTCTGTCAACTTTATATGCATATTTTCAGACTATACACCTACACCATACACACTGGTGTTAACATTTATCCTGAAAACAATGGAACCAAGGGAGACTTTTTTTCTCATTATTCTGAATCTGTTTAACTACTGTGAGTTTTATCATAGAGCAAACTAAGATGAAGTATTTTTATGTAGTTGTGACCTTGTGCATGTGTGTTGCCCTGCAAAGTGGAATCTAAAATATTTTCTCTCACTGAGACTCTTACTGTCGTTTACCTTCTCCATCTGGATTCTTATTTTTACAAAATATACAAAAAGTTAATTTCTTTTAGAGTTTTTGCCTTTCTTTCAAATTTCATAAATAGCAGACTGCTAGTTCAGAAGATGTGAGAGAGAAAAACATATAAATCCGTGTGATTAGAAACATTTGTACTAAAACATCCACACAATTAATTAATGGTCTCCACACATTCTAGTATTTACATCTATTGTCATTATAGCTCCTTGGGTTTGATCCCACAAAATTCACATGCAGAGCAACGTGTGCATTAACAAGTGTAATTTAAAGCCCTGCAAGCACACAGGAATTTATATTAATGAGAACCCTGCTGGAAGTCACTGCTGAGAGCCTTAGAAAAGGTAAGGCTTCTAAGAGGAACCAGAACACAAACATCCTATTAGCATGAGAAAGCTTTCTCTTTTTCTTCCTTTTATTTTTTTCCTGTGTGTGTGTGTGTTAGTCTTTGCACTCCCATTTATATCTACAACTATTGCTACCCATATCATTACCCGAACGCGTTGTGTAGATTTCCCCACAGCACACATTAAACATGTACCTGATGACTGATAATAAAAGATATGATTCTCCAAATTTTTTTAGGCTTCTGTCTTATAAGACAAAGGGGCAAAACTTTGTATACCTATGCAGAATAAATCAATAACAAATAATGCAATTATCAAAAACTACTCCCCCACCCCCCCCAAGCTGAGATAACCCTCACATTCACAGCCAGTATCCAGCCAGCTCTACTGTGAAATTTCTTCTGTCCTTCAATTCACTTAACGGTTCTATTTTATAAGTCTAAATTAAAAAGAAACAGATAAAGTAAAGGTCATGATCGGCCTTTGGTGGTTGGTCTGTTTTTAAAAAAAATAAAACCACACACAAATACACCCGCAACAATAATTAACCAAACAGCAAAATACAAAATGAAAAATAAAACCCCGAATAAAGACTTTCCTAAGAAACAAGACTAACAGCCAGCAAGGTGTAGTAAAGCAGGGAATATGCACAACTGGCTACTCATGTGGTGGTTTGTGTATTTTATCAATAAATGGATTTTGCATGAGGCTTTTCTTATCTTTGGGAAACTTGGGAAGAATTTCTACTCCTCAGAATGCCTAGCTATTAAATGAAATTCTCTATTCCCAAACCTAAAGTTAGTTGAGACAAAATTGAATTGAGAAAAATATCAGTAATTTAAAGAATAAAAAGAAACTCAGAAAAGAATGATTGCAGTTATTGCATAACCAACAAAATAAGATTCTGAACTTTCAGTTAGATATATATTTTTTAAAAGCATGAACATGTTAAAGAATGAAAATTCTCTCACAATAATTTTAAGAACCCTTTGTTTTAAGATTGCAAAAAATGTTTTAACAACAATCTGTTTTACTTTATTTCAGAATTTTTGTTTATTGACATGCTCATATACTCCTTAGGTCATGATGAACCCAGAATTTCTGAAGAATTAATTACTTGATCCTTTTCAATTGTGAAGATTTTTCTTCCTTAAATGAGATATTTATGCATTCAAATTTAGTCTGGATCATCATGTACAGTTGAGTTTTGGGAGGTTTCTTTGGGAACATAACTATTATTATTAGGTATGTTATTAATTAATACCCTCACTTTTAAAAAAAGTCATGGTTGTTCATATGTGGCTTGGGTATAAGGTCTTAATGTATTCTCAATATGTGTAAAATTTTAGGTATATGTTCTTTCAAATAAAAGATTAATTTCTTCTTTACGAAACAGGGAGATTGATAATGCAGCTCTATTTCAAGAAGGATTTACATTTTGAATTCTTTTAAGTACAATCACTTGCAAATTCTCATAACACTTATCTTGTCCTCAAAGGAAAGACCAAGATATATCTCTAGGCACTAATATGTCTAATTTAAGACATTGTCTTATTCTGAACAGACAGTTCATACAGCAAAATAGCCACCTCAGGATAGGAATTAACATCTTCAGAGCAGTTGAATCTTTCCCTGAAAGAACCTATCCTCCTCCATTGAAAATTTAGATGAAGCATCTGTTAGTGAAGTGCCTCGAGTTAGGCAAGATGTATCTAGTGCTAGGGTTCATGGAACAAGGTCAAACAGTACATCATTTTTATCACCTTTATAGAGATTCTGGTTAAAATTTTGATATGAATTTTGTGATCAAATATGAGAAAAAAGTTAAAAACAGGACCACTTATCTCATCTGAAATGTTTAGACATGTCTGAAGTGCAGTCTTTGAAAAACTGCAAATATTTGTGAATGTTGTTTTGCACATGTGGAAAACAGACGAGTATAAATTTTCAATTTGCAGATTTTCAGGGATAGCAACTCCCTGAGTCTGAGGTGCTGGGAGCTATGGAGTCAGGATCAGACCCAGTGAGGTGAACAGGGTCAGACACAGCCCTGGGACATACATGAAAGGCCACCGGAACAGGGTTGTGCAGGCCAGTCCGAGAGGTCAGAGCACTTATGGAGTCTGGCTCAGTAGGGCCAGGCAGGGCAGGGCTGCACTCAGCTGAAGGCAGAGCTCAAGGGCTGGGGGGGACCTCAGCTGTGACCATCCTGCAGCTCTGCCTGGGAGTCTCTTTCCACCTCCACTGGCTGGATGGGGTCCACCCCCAGCTGCACTGGCTCTACTTTGTTCTTGAGCCCCCAAAACCGAGCCTCTGGGTAAGGCTGGGATTGAAATAGTCTTGAAAGGCTTCCACTGATAAGCTTTGCAGATATAACCATCTGTGCAGCTCTGTCTTATTTGGCATTCGTTGTTTCTTTCTTTTTCATACGGTCTCCTTGACAGGCAAATTCATTTTAAAAAGGACTGGCCTCAAAGACTCAGACTTCTTCACAGCAAGAGAAATTACCATTTTCACAATTTTCACATAATAAAGCACAACAGGATGCTCAAAAGAGTCTGATTCAGTAGTTCTTAATGACACTGAATAAGTCTAAAATTAAATGTAACTCTATGAAACCATCAACCATAAAATGGTTCACTGTCCATCATACATTATAAGGTACATCCTGATACTCTTCAGCCTATACAAATTGCTTCCAAAATAATAAATGAAGTGTCTGTATATGGCTGTAACTGTTAATGAAGTGAAAAAAAATTAGAGATATTTATTGCAGCATATTCCACATTTCAAAATTAATCTAAATGAAATCTTCCATTGTTCCCTTATTGACTGTCAAAATTTTAAAAGTAACTGTTTGGTAACTTATATGATTTATACTCGTCAATGCTGGTACTTGGAAATTTAGAGGCAGCATAAAGAGTTCTTTCTTATATACTCAGCTTTCAGGGTAAAAAAATATCTAAAGATCAAATAACTGCTATTTAATTCATTTAAAATCATGCTTACTCTCCGTGGTTATAGTTCACTTATATTTCTGAAATGCTATTCAACATTAAAAGAAAAACTCTCAGTAACAACAATAACATAGTTATTGTAGCATTCTGGCTTCTGAGGCTCCTGTTCATTTAAGAGTGAAATTACTAAGAAGTTTCCCTTTTTTTCTCTCTTTTTTTTTTCTTTAGCTAAATAATAAGAACACAGGGAAAATGCAACAATTTTCTAAGCAGTTCTTAGGAAATTATCTCATATTGATGAAAAGAGAAAGAATCCTAACTGTGATTTCTATAAATGCTATGATTGATTGACATCTACTTAGCACAGCTGAGTTTACTGAATCATAGGAGCTCTTTCAAAAAATATTGTATTGGTCTCAGTCAGTGTTGTCATAGTTTAACCTCATAGGTAGGTAAACAACACACAGCTGTTCACTCACTGCCTTACAGGAGGATGGGGAAAAGATTTATAAGGATAAAAGTGCAAAAATGTGGGTTGAGATAGAGATGGTTTAATAGAGAAAGACAAAGTTGTACATACCAGCAAAGCAAAAAGAGAAATTAATTCAGTACTGCTTTCAGCAGGCAGGTGTGCAGTTATCTCCAGGAAAGCAGGGTTTCATCATCTGTATCAGCTACTTGGGAAGATAAAGGCCACAACTGCTAATGTTAACCCCTTCCTCCTTTTTCTCCCAGTTTTCATTGTTGAGTACAATGTCGTATGTGTGGAATACCCCTCTGGTCAGTTGGTTCCAGTCCCAATTCTGTCCTCTGCCTAACTTCTTATGCAGCCTTATCCTACTTGCTAGTGAGACAGCATGAGAAGCAGCAGAAAAGGCCTTGATGCTGTGTGAGCACTGCTCAGCAACAGCTAAAACATCGGGGTATCATCATGAAAACATTGCTTTCAGCACAAATCGAAAGCATCGTCCTGTATAAGCTACTATGAAGAAAACTATCTCATCAAAATCAGGACAGCCAGTTACAATACTTATAAACATTAGTTGATATTAATAGATGAATCTCACTTTGTGTCTTGCTGTCCTGCTTCCACTGGCAGGGAAAGAGTGAATACTTCTCAGATACAAACAGAAGTGTATTTATTAAATGTTGCAATCATTCAAAGACAAACAGATGGCTGCTATTCAAACAGGGAAAAGCAGTGATTATACACATCTGTACAATACCAATAAACTCTAATATATCCGGAAGCAATTAACTGCTTTTTTTAGAGTAAAGCAAAGAGTTACTCAGAACAGCTTTCATTTCATTATTTGGTCAATTTTGCATAGGAGTTCTAACTACGCATAAATGGTTTTCATAACAGTGAACACAGTAGGCTTCAATGATTGCTCACTGTGAGTTGGAAAATGCTCACACGGAAGAATATTATAATTTCTTTCCGCCACCCCCCCACCCCCCC
>VWZT01013960.1:114063-126287 GCA_013397055.1 Pachycephala philippinensis
TTCTGTTAATAGGAATTTGAGTCAAGATCTCTTTGTACAATTATCGCCCAGTCCTCTCTTAGCCCTCCACTGGGCTGACATTCCAAAAATGTTGGCCCCAAGTCACATGTTGTATGTCAAGCTGGAGATATACATAGGAGACGGAAACTGAAAACTCTTGCCTGAAGACTTATGCTCTTTTGTGAGTTCTAATGTACTGGCATCTATGTCTGCTACTGAACTTGAGTTTCACAGTTCATAGTACTGAAACAAAAGTTCAGCCATCTGGACAGCTATGTTAATGGGTTATATTATCCTGCTACATTCCTGTGCAGCTTTTCCAATCAGCCTCTAAACAGCTAAATCCTCTCTCTAGAATTAACATTCATAGGCAATGGATTGTTGTTTAAGTAAATTATTTTACTTTGCCTAGTTAACCGCATTCATGTTAACATCCAATTGACTTTTACTATCCAATCCAGCAATATGTTATCAATTCCCAGATTTTGACTTATATCCAAAAAGCACATCTAAACAGTGGACTCCAGCTGCCCACTGTCTTAAACAGTTGGTTTGTCTCCTGGCTCCATTTCAGAACATCCGAGTGGTTATGTCCAGAGAAAATTTGCTTTACACAGGACTAGCTTTAGAAATAGAGATGTAAAAAATCCAAACCAAAAAACCAAACCCCAAAACCACAAAAACCCACCCAAACCAACACCACCACCACCAACAAAAACAACAGCCACCACCACAAAGAAAAAAACCCCAAACCCTTAATCCCACATATTGCAAGTAAGAAGGAATATATTGTAATAGGCATTCCTGAAAGGACAAGTATATATAAATAAATTGAAGCTTCAGGGGTAAAAGCAGCAGACCTTACAGGAATTTGGTTTTGACATACAGTATTAAAAAACAAGGAAGCAAAGAACTGCTGTCAACATATGCATAACATTTTATATAGTAAAAATGCAGAGACAGTAAGACGTTAAAAAAGGGTCAGTCCCTGCAAGAAAATGTACACAGGTTGGACAGAGAGAGAAATTCCTTCAACATTAGGCAAGCTGTGCCTGATCACTGCAACTGCTTCTCTGTAGCAAATTCTCCTTCACTTCCAGCAGAGAAAACTCTGCTTTTTGATTTGCCCCTCAGCACGTTTTGCAGAATGTATGTAAATATTTACCCACATAACTCATACCGTCAAGATTGCAGCCACATATAGAGATGCCTGGGGCACAAACAAGCTTTCCAGAGGTGTCAGATGTAATCTACGTAATGCTGCAATCAATTCTGAAGCAATATTAATTTACAGGAAGCCAATCTTTCAGCAGTAAGAAGCTCACACTTTGAATAAGGAGTGTGTAGGGACAACCTTCCCACACTTAGTATCCTTCTGTTTCCTTATCATAGTATTATTTCAATAAAGATAAAACATGGGGGACAATATGAAATGGGAACACAACAAAGAGCTTTGATTGTGAATCTATTAGATTTTGAACTAGAATTACATTAAGAACCATTGGCATGTTTGGGCAAACTGAAAATTCAATCAGTATCTATTTATCACGATATCTCTTCTGTTGTTCAAGGAAGATGCAAACTCTTTTTTATAGAAATTATCATGGGATTCACATAGGAAATAAACCTGGAAAATATGCTACTTATATGAATTACATAGAACTTAATTTTTAGTTCATTCCCGAGTTCTTATCTGTGTACTTTTCCAAGTGGATTTTTCCGAGATAACAATATTCAGCAATAACAATTTCCGGTATAATGAGACTAAGTCTAAACTCTGTGAGTATAAACTGATGGACTGCCTTGGGGATAGGCACAGGCTCGTGGCACTTTTTTATTTAGTTTTATAGATACTGTCAAGGATAGTATCTCCCCTTCTGATTCTCCCCAGCAACTAAATGAATATGTACATGTGCATGCTTATGAACCTACTTGGGTTTATAGACTGTTGAGAGGAATGTATTCCCTTCAGAGCCCATGTACTCTGAGATTCAACACAGAATAATGATGTAGCTTCACTAAACTACTTGACATTAACCTATAGGATATAAACTATCAACATCAGTTTTTGGCATATTTCAAATTGCAATCATAGCTGAGGGAAACTTATGCACAGTTTTATAGATATTTATAACTTGACACCAGACTTTCAAGTTATAGCTACTGAATAGGGGAGAGAGCCCATAGTTTATGGGTTTCCTGTAAGGCTGGAAAATACAACAAATAAAGACTCATATTTCAGTATTAACTGAACAAGGTCTTACTTCTATGTCTGCCCAACAAATCAAAAATAATTCAGGTAACTCAGCATCTTGGGAAATAAAATTATAAACTGGGTTTATTTCTGGCCAACTGAAAAAACATGCAATCCTAATAACCATATTATCTAATACTACCACAACATAGTAAGTCATAGCTAGGTCACAAAACCATTGTCTTGGCTGGAGTTCAAACAAAAATATGAATGTTTTGGGGTCACTGAGGTTGCAGACACATGGGCTTTCTTGAGCCCAGGAAAATTCTGCCTTTCTGTTAAAATTTTCAATAGTCCAGTCCAAACTTCCACTCTAATTTAGTTATACCTAACTGTAACTAGCAATCCTTTCTTATTGACTTTGAATACTGTAGGCAGGTTTCTTTTAAACAGGTACTGTATGTTCAGCTATGCCTCAAAAGTAAGTTTACAAAAAGTGAAGGAAAAATTTTTGAAAATATAACTGAAAAGAAAAGAAATCTTTTTGCCTACTTTCTCCTTCCTCAACCTTTTCATGTGAACCTGAAACCATTTTACCTAACGCTGGTTATGAGTTTGAACTTCTCCATTTTGACTATCTCAAAAATTAACTGTGTCCACATTTTTGCATCCTAGACCCATATATGAATAGAAGTCTGGTAGAGTTTCCTGCAGCACTTCCTCAACCTGGAGCCCCTGGAGTCCTTTGTTTTCAAAGGAAAATGGTAGCTCAGGTCTTTACCTAATTTCAGATGTTGTATGCAAATCTTAACTGAAAGCTTATGGAATAGTAGCAGGTCAGAATAGTAATAAGTTAGAGAAGCAGATACAAACCCCCAAACATCTTAACAATATTCTTATCAGATACATATGTTTCAAAGAAAATTAAGATATTGAGTCTACTCAAGTTTCCTGAATCTTTTAGACCTATCAGAAATTCAAAATTTAAGAGACTGATAACAAGAAAAGAACCTGAACACATTGTCTTTGAAAAAAACTGACTCTTCGCATAAATATTTCTGGAAGACTTTTTTTTTTACACCATAAAGAATTACACTTACAGTAGATATTGGTGAAAACAAAAAGAACAAAAATCTCATGTTTTGTTACTTCCTAATGATACTCGTTCTTGTTTATAGCAGAAAATATACATCTTATAGTAACAATGCTATTAGTTTATTTTTCCTTCTTTTTCCCCCTCTATTTGTTAATGTTTCTTTTGCATTTGCTGTAACCTAAATGATTTGGTTTATATTGCAATGTTGTTCAGATTCTCCTAGATGAGCATCCCATCATTGATGGTAATTGATGTTGGCTGCCATGGAAATGCTAATTTGGTAGCAGTCAGTGTCAATCAGTCCTCATCAGTTATATTCACAAGAAATACATGGTGGTCACTGTGAAGACTCTAACAACTAATCGAAGCTGCTGACAGAAGGGGAAATTCTTAAAATACAATTGTGCATGTACATTCTTGGTCTTTTTTCCCTGTCATGCTCATTTAAGCATTATAAATTGGAGTGATATATAGCAAAACATCTTAAACTCAGTATGAAAATTTCCTTGTTTCTCATGTGCAAAAAGCAAGCCAACATCTACTTTTGAATTTTAAGAAATACAGTGTTTAAAAGTATAGTCTTCCACAGCGGCATTCTATAGTCAAATGCTTAATTATTAAAAAAAAAAAAAACCACAAACCTCTTTCTTCTAACATTGGTATTGCTAGTACTACAAGCATTCTAAGTATCTGTACCTGTAGGATTTCCCTAGCAGAAAAAAATCTTTTTAAAGACAATAATAAATGACATATTGGAAAGATGGAAACACCACAAAAATATGCATGAATCCACCAGGCAATATTTCTATGGTTTTATTCACTCCAAATTGGACTAACTGGAGTTACTACTTTTTTGATAGAACAGTGCTAGACATCATAAAGAATAAAAATTTTCACTAAGAAGATGTAGTTCTTCATAATTCTGCATGGCCTTCTGACAATGTGATGAATATTGATCTCATTTTAGAATGCCTACTAGCTTCTTCAATCACCTGAGGTAAGTTAAGATGAAAATATGAAATATTATCATTTACATTGGGATTTATTCCCATCATACTGACAGTGTCAACTATTCAAATTGCATTTAGATTGCATAGAAAACTATCAGTAGAGCAAAAGAGGTCTTGGGGCTTGTGTGAATGCTTTTCACAATTTTTCTTGCAAATTTCAACCAAATATTCTTGTGCATTTATTTAAAGGCCTCTGCCTGTTTTACTTCAATTGGAGGTAGTTCCTACAATGAACAAATCCCGTAACCATTACTGAACTTTGTCTTGGTTTGTTGAGACTAGGGAATAGAAAGCCAAAGGGGTTTTAATTGTGGTCTTCAGCTACCTGATGTGTGATTATAAGAAAAAATTCAAAGTTTTCTTGGAGGAGCACATCAGAACCCAAGGCTCCACCCTTGGAGTTATTCCTGTTTTTGCTGAATGAATATTGATCTTTGTTGGTCCTGACTCGAGCAGTAAATTGGACTGAATTATCTCTCCCTTCAATACTAAGACATTAACTTTAAATACATATCTTTGAGAAATGGAAAAAAAACCCCAACATTCTATTTAAAGGATATTTATGTAGTAGTTTTTAAAGACTGGGTTTGGTGTTCGTTTGGGGCTTTTGGGGTGGGAGGGTGTTCTTTTTTTTTTTCCCACTTGACTTTTAAAATGAAAACTTTGGCTGAAGTTCAGCAGAATCTTCATTTCAGATGTGAATACATTCAAAATAAAAAGACAGAAGAAGACATGGAGACTGTGTATATGCTGGTAAACAAAAGAGGGGGAGAGACACAAGTCTTTGTGAGGCTAAGAGAAGACTATCTTCTTGGTGTGGTTTTTGTTTTGTTTTCTCTTGCAGCCCAAACACTTTGGTGTCTATAATAAGCAATGAATTTCAGGCTCCATTTTACAAGATGGAAGGAGAGAGAGATGTGGATATGTGGAGTGATTAAGGTGTGAGAGTCCAGCTTCTTTAGTTGAAGGATTCTGGATTCTGTTGAAGTAATAGGTAAGACACAAGCAGTTGAAACTGGAGCAGTCTTGGCCATTTTACTGTTTGGAAGCAGTCTGTAGAGTGACCAACCCCCATAACAGTTCCTACATCCCAACTTGGACAAACCTATTTGTGTTTGTCCAAAATAGAGGAAAGGAACATAACAATACTTAAATAACAATAATATGAGGATCAGTTCCTTGCTCTGTTTTCCATGTCAGTATAGATGTGCCACAATTCTTCTGAGCTCCAGTTTGCAAAGTCCAGAAGTTGAGTGAAACCTTAAATGAAAGTTTGGTAAATTTGTAATAATTTGGATAGCATTTTGTGTTAATGGTCTTTCAGTACTCAAACATGATTAGTTGGACAAGAAAAGGGAGTTTTATTTATACAGCAATGCAGAGTCATCTATTTAGCTATTTGTGGGTGATTATGTTCATAGAAAGTTGTTTCTTAGCCACATACTTCAGTGGCATTTAAGTATCACTGGAGAACATCAGTGATAAACAAAGTAAATGTTCAGAATATTTATTCATCATTGATTGCTATTTTGTAATTGAAAGCTTCTTACTCCATCTTGGAGATAACCAAAAAGATTTCTCTTTCTAGACAGTAAGGTATAGTATACTTAGGGTCTTCATCAAATTAAGAAGTATAGAGTTCTTTTTGCAGTTGAATCTAATGGAAGAATAATTAGAGAAAACACATGGAGATGGTTGGAAGGACCAGATATAAGCTCAAAAATAGCAGTCACTGATATTTTTTAAAAGCCTCCAGAGTACAAGTAAATTTAGTAGAGATGAAAGAATGCTGGTTAAACTGTGTTTGCACAAAATTATTATATCTTTATATTATTTATATAATAAATAATAATAGTCTCTGCAAAGATTTATTATGGTTAAGAGCATGCAGTTAATTTAAAGCACGATAATACTCTAGTATTTAATTCTGATTTATTGAGGGTTTAGAGAGGCTATTAGAATATCTTGAACAACTAAGACAATACCGTAGTGACCTCTAAACTTCATGCAGGGTTTTAATTTCCATCTCCATATCTTATGCACTTCATGACACCTCTTCAAATTGTCCAGACGAAGACAACATGCTCAAGAATTTCCTATATTTATTTTAAAGGGCCTTTCGAAAATAATACAGGGTGAATATTTTGTACTTGTTTCTTAACTTTTTTCTTTATTTGTTTCTTTTTTTTTTTCAGTTCAGTGTCAGATTCACCTCTGTCAGCTTTAACTTCACCTAAACACTCTTGCTGAAAACAAAAGTCATGTGTAAGACTTCCTGTGCTAAAGATTGTTCCTTGCTATAAATCATTCAAAAGCAGCAAAACCTAACCCATGTCCAGCAATAAAGTCACCATAATGGGGCAGTTATGAAAAGTCAATCTGCCATCTCTTTGTAGGTTATAAAAATTTACTTC
The DNA here is from genome assembly GCA_013397055.1 of Pachycephala philippinensis. Taxonomy (NCBI): domain Eukaryota; kingdom Metazoa; phylum Chordata; class Aves; order Passeriformes; genus Pachycephala; species Pachycephala philippinensis. The sequence continues at coordinate 120,778 of VWZT01013960.1, forward strand.
ATCCATTCCAATCTACCTACCTGTCGGGTGCTAGGGGTTTCTGTGGGTAAGGCAGGCCCTAGGATATTCTCTTTGTTCCATCATTTAGTTTAGTCCTGAAAGAAGACTAGCCATATAACAATTTAAAACATATTATTATTTATAAAGGTATTTAACAAAAACAGAGAAATGTCCACAAGCTCAATGACCACCAAACGTAGACAGAAAGCTTCAGTACAGACCAATATCATTCTAAATTAAATAGGATTATTGCTTTCACATCTTCAAACTATGACAAATCTGTTTTGTATTCTGCATTTTCCATCTTCACTTATCCACAAGGGCTAACTGTACTTAACAGTAATGAAAATCATGCCGTAAAGCTAAATGAATCAAAGCCCTTGGTAGAGAAAAGTTATGACCATGCTCTAGCAATTTTTTAGTTTGAAAGGAATTGATTTTATGAGTTAGCATCAACATCCCCAAGAATAGGCCTATGAAGTCTTCTTTGTTTTCGTCACTATATAGCTTGATAAAATCAGTACTGAGTCTCTCTGTCAAAGTCCAGACACCATACTCTAGAAGTTGTAAGGAACATACTAGCCACATCTGAGATTAAACTAGTATGTTCCTTTTTGAAAATTCATTAGAATTCAAATGAGAAGTCATTAATAAAAGTTGGAGAGTGACATCCCAGAAGGCGGCATAGCCATGACACAGAAACTTAGAAAGGAAAAAAATAATCACAGATGATTTAAAACATGATGATTTAAAAGACTCTTCAAAATTTTTAAAAGTGTACCTTTATATATCACCCATATTAGCATATAGGAAAAAAAAGAGTACATCTTAGATGATATAGGAATACATGTCAGTTACTTTCATAAGTGTCAGTGTGTGGGGATGTGGGTGTATGTGTGTACATGTGGAGGTGTGCAGTTTAACACATATACTGTTCAGAATTTGTCCTAGAGTCAACTTTTACCCAGAATGATATCACCATTTTATGTTATCCTTTTGATATTTAATTCCCATATTTAACAGAGCCCTCCAGAGAAGAAGAGTTCAAAATTGTTTCTTTTTTGTACATTGTTTGGCAGTTCTGCTACCTCTATGATTGCCATCTGTCATATTTTCTGCCAGGGTATTTCAGAGGCTATAACAGCTGTTTGTGGAAATGGAAGGCATGGCAGTGTTCTTAGGTGGCATTAGTGAAAGGGAAGGTGAGACAAAGATGATTACTATAGATAATACAGGTTGAACTAAATTCATTGTAGGAATTAATTTCCTTAACTATTCTGATAATTTGGTGTTCAGTTTTGGGCCATACAAGTCTAAGGATTGAGTGATGCACAAAAGAGAATGTTGTGGGGAGGAATGAGGAACTGTTCTTTGTGTGTAAGAGGAATATAATTGAAAACTGACAGTACATAATATGAATCACCTGGAAAGACTGTGTTTGCAGAACTGCTTCCTGTCAAAGGTCAGGGGTATTGTAGAATGGGATTCTTGTCACATTTTAGGTGCAGAATGCATGGAATAGAGGACTATATGTATCACGTGTACATTCCTGTATGACATCAGTGACTATATAGCTTGTTTCACTTAATTTACCCACACAACAAACGGTATGATGAACCAGGAAGGTAGAACATGTCCTAGACCATGTAATATATGATGTCTATTTTCAACACTGGAAATTTCTAATGATAAAAATTGACCCAAAAAAAAAAAAAAAAAAAAAAANCAATTTACAAGTGATGAAAATCATATCAGTCAAAATAATAAATTATTGTTAATTCAGCTCTTATTTTTACAGAAAAAAATAAATAAAGTAATACTATTGTGGAAAATGCTAATAGTAAGCCATTAAAGCTGTTCCATACATACTTCCTAGTAAATTCCCCTTCATTTGCTGTTATGCTCATGTTTGTATTTTCCCTCTGAGTCTAGGATTGAGTGTTTTAGTTTTGGGAAGAGTCACACCCAGCTGCCAGTATTGCCAGTTCTCAACCAGAAGGGTGATTTCAATGACAGAGTTTCTTTTCCAGGAGTAGTGTGATACTGATGATTTCCTCCTCCTTACTGAAGAGTTTGCTTGGGGATATTTTTATGTTTTCTAATATGCTTTTAAAATAAATAAAAAAATGAGGTTTCTGTTATTTTTCATAACGTTTCAAGCGCATGTTAGCATTAACTGTATCAGAAAGCTTCATGGTCATCTTCAGATATTTGTACAGGGACTTGCAGCAGCCTTATATGAGACTAAAGGTGCAGCTGACATCTCCATAGGTCTGAATGAAGCTGGCATCACAGTATTACATTGCTACAGGCTGTTCATACAGCTGTTCAGACATATTTTACCTATCACCATCTTCTGTTTCATGTATTGCCAAACACAATTTTGTACCTGGAGCACCTAGATATAAATCAGGTGGAACCCAAGGAATTTCTTAGTAGGTTATTTGAAACTTTTTATTTGGTGCATACATAGGATGTTTGAAAAAAATACACCAGTCACATCTTCTTCCTGGTTTGAACAATAGGTGAATGAAGGAAAGCAAAAGGAAGGTCTTACCTAAATTCAATATAGTATAGTATAGATGCAATATGACATAATCAGAAGTTGTAATTTATCAAAATTCAAAGCAGGGGTTTCTGAGGGGTCTTGTTTGTTAGTTTTCTAATATAAAATAATTTATCTTTTATATATTAACACTTGTATTATTTATTGAAATTCAAACATGTTTACAGTTCTTAAAATAAGAAGAGTATTTTGGTTTACAATATTTATATTCATTTATGCCTACTGTACCTGCATATTCTCCTGTGAAAAAAGCATGCAATTTATAGCCTTAAACTCAGAATCATCCATTTGGAGTTAGAATTTAATAGCAACAGAACCAGCACTCAGATATTGTATCTGTATTTTGGTGGACAGTCATCTCAGTGAACCATTACCAAGTTAAGTGACTAGTCCTTTTAATTCAGTTTAATTCAGAATAAAATCTATAATGAAAAGCATCAGTGTTCTGCATCTTATCTATGAATCAAGAAAATTTCTCATCAGATATGTTAGGTAAGTCAGTCACGCTAAGATTTTTCTGCTTATATCCAACATAGAACTTTTAACAAGATCATTTTGACTTAAAAAATACCTATTACTGCAATTTTTAGATGGAACAATTCTAGTAGTAGTCAGGATCCCCTCTGTTTTCTCAGTTAAAACATAAAAGTGCTAAAATAGTGATGCCTTGGATGAATAGATTATATAGACACTTCAAGATTCAAAACTGTATCTGACACACAAGGTCCATCAAACTCTTTGACTGGGTATTATTCTATTTCATTATAATATAGTATGCTAGCTCAGTGGGAATGAAACAAAACTATTATGGTGTTTTATTATATCTGAATTACTTTCTTATCTAAAAAGCTTTATTTCAAGCTTTTAATTTTTATTATTTATTTCAATACCATATGCAGATGTTAAAAAACCCTGCATTTTAATTCCACATTCTTACTGTGTTTGTTAAGTGATCATTCATTTAAGTTCTGATAACGTGGCATAGAGCATGAACATTTTTTATCCCACTGAAATGTTTAATCACACAACTATTACACTTTTAAAGGAGTCAGCAGATAGACTTCAAATCTGCATGTCTCAAACATGAAATGTCAACTTGATTAGTTATGAAAGTAGGAATGACTGTATAGATTTAACAGCAATGAACACTTAGAGTTTAAAATGACTCAGTCACACATCTGTACTGTCAAGATAGCTATCCTAAACTTAGATCTCTAATTAGAATATTTATACATTCTGTTGCTCTTGGTTGCAAAAAGATTCTTTCTGGTATAAGCCTAATATAAAAATATCATATAGAGTCCCTGTTTTCCCACATAGAAATTCTGGATAGGTACTTTCTTAGTTTATGACTCAAAATGCACTAGAAAACTATGCAGATAAACAGCTGACAGCTATTGGATAGCACATTATTTTCTGATTTTATTTTCCAGGATGAAGGACAGCTCCCTGAGATGTTTATTAATAAGGAAAGTAGAATTTTGTCTGCCAGCAGCTGCACTAAACATTTAAAAGCACTCTACTAAAGTATTTATAGGACTTGTGGACCAACTGAGACCCAGTATATTAACATATACATAACTTAAAAGATATTTCTCTCTGCAATAACTCCTATATCAAAACAGGCACATTGGCATGGATGAGGACAGAGTGCTCGTAACCATGGTCACAGAACCAGAACCCAGGATTTGTTCTTGTTAAGCTTCATACTGCTCATGATTGCCCAGCCCTCTGATTTGTCAAGACCCTCTTCAGGGCCTCTCTGCCTTCAAAGGAGTCTACAGCTCCTCCCAATTTAGTGTCATCAGCAAACTTAATTAGTATGCCTTCAAGTACTGCATCCAAATCATTTATGAAGACATGGAAGAGAAATAGCCCTAAAATGGAGCCCTACAGGACTCTGGTAGTGACTGGTCACCTGCCTGATGTAACTTAATTTACTATACTCCTTTGTGCCTGACCTGTGAGCCAGTTGCTCACCTATCACATGATGTGTTTATTCAGCTGTGCACTGGGCATTTTGTCCAGAAGAAAGACTGTGAGAGACATTATAAAAAGCTTTACTGAAATCCAAAATAAATTAGATCAACTGGTTTCCCTTGATCAGATAAGTGAGTAAACTCTTCATAAAGGAAATTAAGTTTTTCAAGCAGGACTTTCCCCTCAATGTATTCCCTCAATGTAATCCCAATGTATTTGTGAGTGCTTGCAAAACCAATTACCCACCGAGAGGAATTACAGGTAAAGCAGAGATGATGCCTTCAGTTTCAAAAGAAAAAGGTCAGAGGGTGAGGTCTACAGGGCTAGAAATTAGATGAAGACATACGGTAAGTCATTTAACTCTTTCTGTATGCATAGATCTAATGGGCTTATCTGCAGGAATTTTGATCCTACCTAACTCTTCGGATAGATCTAACATAGAGAGGCTTTGGTTTTCGTTGTTTTGTTTTTTTTTTTCTTCCTTTTGGCTCTGCAGCTGCTTCAGGAATGAGGTAAATACTTCTAGTGCCATAATGCTACAGAAGGAACTAGCAGCAAAGAACACTGTTCTGTCATTGAGGCATTAATATTGTCTAATAAATTGTTCAGGAGAAAAGAGAGAACCACTGAAATTATGTCTGTTCATATGAAACTCTATATATTAATTTTGCTTCTTCACAATAATTCCTCCTCATAGTCCTGCAAGTCTTCCTTCAAATACAGAACACAAAAGAAGTACAGAGACACAGATTCAATTCTGTCAAGCTCCTGAGAGACCACCTGAAATATCACAATAGAGCTGTGAGGCTTTGACTAATTTTCTATCTACCTTTCCCCACTGCTTAAACCTCCTCTGATGATTGTGGTTTAACCCAGCAGGCAGCTAAACATACAGCTGCTCCCTCACTCCCTGCTCACAGCGAAATGGGGGAAAGAATCAGGAAAAAAAAAAAAAACGAAAATC
>VWZT01013960.1:135275-155282 GCA_013397055.1 Pachycephala philippinensis
AACAAATAAGAAATTTGAGCTCGGATGATGGATAAATTGAGTAGGAAGCTGTGAGAGATTTTTCCAGGCAAGTAAGATGCTCAATGTGATAAGTGGAGTTCTTCAATCAGTAACAATGCCAGCTGCACTACTAAATATTCACTTAGAACAGACATTCTGAAGTGGGCAAGTCAGTTTGGAATGCTAAACAATCCTACAGCTGCTTTCTGCCTTTCTTTTGCATTAAAAATTATACTTTTTTGAGAGAGAATTTATATTTCATATGCCAGTGTTCTTCTATCATGAATGAAGCCATTTTTATTTTCTGTGGCAAGGTGAAGGGCTAAAAAAGTATTTCAGTATGTTTCCTTCCTCTACTAAGAGAATCAGTTATGACTGGAAAGTATTGCACTGCAGGCATTTTTTGTCAGATGCTGAGAGTTTCATTTTTATTTATATGATGTATTACTTTTCACCCACTTCAAACGCTTCACTTGACACCTAACACCAGCTCCAAGAGATATTTATCAAATTGGCAACCGGTAGAAAGAAGAGACTGGTTTTATTATCTTTGTCCTCTCTCTTGCTTAGACCTCCCGTAAGGCCCACGCAATATCCTCAATCTTGTGAAGATTTTTGGAGGCTTTACTATTACTGGACACTTGAAAATATTTCTGTCAACTGATAATTGCTTGTTAGTGTTTAGAAAATAATTTGTGGCCTGGAAATCCAAATAATATGATCAGTGACTCGAATGCCACTTACAAACCACCTAGGGATCTGATTCAGTCACCTAAACATAGTTTCTCAGCTCATCTGAGATGCCCTAAAACGCATTTTCCATAAAGACAGGGATCTTCTATAGAAACTGTGTCCAGTATGTCAGCCCCATGCAAGTATTCTGCAAAGACAGTATATTTTATAACAGTGGGCATGTTGCTTTGATGGGAATAACTACAAAAATATGTCTTTATCAGTGGATAGTCTTTGCGTAAAACAAACATTCTTCCAATAAATTATATCAATGGAAAGTAAGGGATACATCCTAAAATGTGAATGCCTATATGCATGCAGAAGAATATTAATATATATAGGGTTAACAGGGCTTGTAGAAGAGATTCTCTCATTTGAGTAATACTGCAAAAATAAAGCCCCTCCGTGTTTCTGTGGAAAATCAAGTAATGATGTCAGTAAGCCCCAGAAGTGTGATTTTACTAGCAGTTACAGGGATAAAAGCATAGCTGTTTGCAACATGTAAACGTGGGATATACTTCAGTAAAATCAAATAAATGCATAGAAGTACAAAATTTTTCTTTTTAAGAAGGAGCTGTTATGAAGCTGTAGTACCATATATTGGAATTTAAATCTGTTAATTCCATTTCTGATTTTTTTCAGCAATAATAATTAGAAAATACCACTGCTGTTATTAAATTTTAGAATGCTCTGCCTTTTCAGTATCTTACATATGCAAAAGAGTTCAGAGTGTCATCTTACTCAGAGTGCCATCTAAATTCAAGGAGATGTCAGCATCAGATTAGCATCTCCTATGCTGGTGCACAAATTGAAGTGTGCTGCTGCCTGTGCCTTACCACCCCAGCTCCAGACCATCCCTGTGGCAGCACCAATGTGGTATCTAAGCACTAGAGATATTCTTTGTTTTCTTTCTCTCTTTTCTGCCTTTATTTCTCTCTCCCCTTGCTTTGCTTGGGCAAAGCGTGTCTATTATATTCCACCCGGCACTCTGTGCTGAAGTTCGTTGTGGGAGTGGGGAGCTTGTGCAAGTGTGTTGTGGTTTGTTAGCCAAAACCCTTGAGAAGTTTGTTGTGGGAGTTGAGAGCTTATTGAAGTGTTCTGTAAAAACTAAGGTCGTGTTAACCACCATGTTTGAGAAGTGCATGTGAAAATTAAGGGCTTTTTTAGCCACCACTTTTGGAGTCTAAATAGTGGGCTCATTTCCAAAGTTAAGGTGACTGCAGAATAACAGCAGAAGAGTTCCCTGACACGTGTCTGGTGTCCTTGTTCAGCCAGACAGGAGTTTCTAACAAACACCACGCCTCCTACTGATGGGTTGTGACTGTGTTGCATATCACAACAGTTCTTTGGATTGCAGTTCAAGTTATATGGATTTGATAAATACTTTTTAGGATAACTTTTTTTTTTTCCCCCCAGAGAATCTACCGTATTGTCACTGCTGGTGACAATGCTGGTGTTCCTCATTTATAAGATATATAACTATTTCTGGAATACAGTTTTATTCTTAAAAGCACTAAATACTCCCCTTTGATGCATAACAGTAATCTTAACATGGTTTCAGTGTTTGGAATTCCTCTGGGGCAGATTTTACCTGTGAGGGAAATCCTACTTTCACAGTTGCCATAATTTGTTTTCCTTACATTGCTGCTTTAATAAGAGTAAAAAAGAAAAATAATAAAATTGTATTTTGATGTGTCAGAGAAGAAGTATCTTCAATGGTGCACCTTCAGAGCTGAGATATTGTCAAGGTGACAGAAGAAAGCCAACAGCACCACAGGCTGTGCTGTACCTGCATTTTAGTTGAGTGGAAAACTACAGCCTACAGCATTTGTCTGACTCAATTACTTTTGAATGGACTTAAACAATTACAGTGAGTAATCATACAAATAAGTATTTAGAGAGTTTCAGACAGAAATATATTTCCAGAACCTACATATTGCTTTATATTTGCTGCATCGTTTCTACAAGCATGGGTGCTAGAAATGCAGTATGTGAAAATGGTCATGGGAATTGCTGGACGTCATTGGATAGCAGGTAAGCATGAAGAAAACTGTGTGTATGTAGCTCTGGTCAGATCTTTTTTAGAGACTAGATGGAGACATTTGCTTGCATATTCTTCTGAAACCTTTTGCCTTTGTGTATTTAAGAGGACAAGACCATTAAATGTATTAAGCCAAATACATTTTATTAGTTTTGGAATGCTGCTTTGCTTCAGCCATTGCTAACAGAAAAGGGCTACTTTTGCACAAACAGGTAATGCAAACCAATACAAGTTATTTTTTTAAGCAAAACAATTGAAAATGGTGTCCAAGCATCCTGACACAGGTATTTCACCATTTTTGTTTCTTTGGGCCAGCTGTAAGCTGCTTCTAAGCACTACAGCATTTGATGCATTCTGAAAAGACGAATGTGATGCCCCAAATATTGTTCTGGATCCAAGGAACACACCATGTAGATGGAGCTACAAATAGCAGAGTGTAAAGGGCCCTACTACGACCCCTGACCTTCTTTCTGGTGCCATGTGCACCAGGAGGAGTGGGATGCCCACAGCAGGTACAGACCCCTCAGCCTGAGGTCCTGCTCATGGCTCTGGGGTTGCACCTTTCCCTCTCCCCTGCAACTGGCTACAGCCTGGAACCCCACACTGTGACACAAAGTACTGTTGTCCCCCTCTCCCAAGGGCTTGGCAGTTCCCATTGGAATGACACATATCCCTATTCCACAAGTCTTTCCATCCTTGCTTTTGGTGTAATTCAAAGAACAAATCCCATTTAAGCAGTGAGTACCCTTTCCCACAAATTTGGTGGCCCCTGGTAGAGCCATATATATTACATAACCCTGTAAAAGCAAAGAAAAATCAGGAAATGCTGCAGATCAGTAAACCTGTTAGAAGAGAAACACAAGCCTTTTTTATCCAGTACCAATGCAAACAAGACCAGGGCTCTGACAGCACAACAAGGCAGATCAGTTTGCCGCACTCCTGGTGGATCCATCTAGTTTGATACCTCTGGCACTTAGCAGTGTTATGCTGTAGCCTGCACATCCCACTGTGTTAACAAGATAGAAACCTGTTGGTGATTCTTCCCGTTCCTTATTAGGGCAATAAAGGTGTCAGCTGATGTATGCTGTGGTTGAATGACCATCTGTTCAGGGGTAAACAAGTCACTTGAACGCTGGAATAAACATCGAGAAGCTTCTCTGTGTTACGGCGTCTGCAGTAAACCCTGCCACACAAAATGCAGTCACCATTTCAGACATTTCAAGATAACAGGCTGGCAGCAGCTTTAGATACCCTGAATTTACCTGCATAGAATCACATCCTGAAGCAATTGCATGTTTTGTAAGAGAAATGCTGCTGATTTTGCTGGACAAACTCCTTCACAGATGGCACATATTTAGGTACATTTATGCAGTTGATTGCCCCAGGATAGACTTTGTGCCAGCACTCTTGCTCCCTGAGGATGTGTTTTTATTTTAGCGTTTTTATTTTTCTGGGTAGCTCTTGGAAACTGGTGTTACTTGCTCTCGGACCAAAAGCTTGGAGAACTGATTGGACTACATGGTGTTCCTTGAACACTGGAAAATATAAGGGCTGTAAATAATTGCTCTGGGTTATTATGACAGTGTTTTTTTATACATTTGAAACAAACAGAAGACAGCTTTCCTGTTTTTATAAAACTCTGCGGGCTCACTTTTTTTTCTCTGCAAAATATCAAAAGCCCCCAAAATTTTATTGGGCTTTCACAGATGTATGTAAAATAACTATAGCTAATAAAAAAGAATGCATTTAGGTAGAAGATGATCAATTACATTTAATTTTGCTCTTTTGTATAATATGAAGGACATTCCACAGAAGAAAATAATTTCAAATTGAGCAATCAAAATGTTCCATTCCATTTCAAAAGGGAACACACTGACATTGAAATGCTCCACTTAAAGGAATTATCAAAATAGTCATTTATCCTAAGACACATTTGGCACAAGTCACTGTTTTCAAACCCCTTTGTAATCTTCCTAGACTTTCATTTTAGTCACAGACTATCTGTTTTAAATGTAAAACTTATCTTTAATAATGAGTATACTGGACACACAGTTTGTCCACCTAGATAAAGATTTTCTGTTTTCCTAGACTATGCTTTGTCTCAGTACCTTTCTCTTGCCTGACAAACCTCTGCATTTAATCTGGACTCAGATGGAGTATATGACAGTATAGCCTTGCTGGGATTCATGATAGGGCAGTATTATGGTTTGACTGTCCATATTCCCACATCATCCTCTCTCCCTCCCTCCTAAGCTCATTGTTAACTCTGAAATTCATAGGCCTGCTCCTGCAAGTGAAGTCTGTTTTCAGCCATTCAGGAGACACAATGGGACAACTTCTACCTTGAGTAACCAGTACCTTCACTGATTACTGCAATAACTCTTTTTCAAGTATACATGTTTAGAACATGTAAATTCTTAGTATCCTATTAAAGTATCTTTTTTGGGGGGGGTGGGAGGGGGGAAGCAGGGGGCAGGCAGGAAGTAAAAATGATCCCGTTTCCTTTTTAAAGGAAAGTATTCTATAAAAGAAATCATGACATATTAATAAGGATTTAAAATTATTGCTGTAAAGGCAGGAACTTAGTCAAAGTCTTTTTAGAAAGTGATTGCTGTTACACTTTGTTACACTTGGTTTCTATAGTTTTCCTTGCTTCTTTCCCACCTGAATACAGTGCCGTACTCTAAGTAACGACCAAGCATGTTGTTTAGAGGCTTAGAACTTGTTCCCTTTGTATTATTCCTTTCCTCTCCCAGTTCCTGTTCCAGCTTCACCATCTTTTCATCTCACACTATAACTTCATGAATGCAATCCTTACAAATTCGTCTAGTTCCTTAAGGCTTCTGCATCTTGTAAGTCAGAAGGAAGCTGCAGCTTGGAGCAGCCAGTGGTGACAGAGGGTTCTTTTAGCTGCAAGCACTACAAGCTCCTGTTTCGCTTTGTGTTGTCACTGCTTCCTTTGTCTGCCTGAACAACTCACATTTGTCCTTTCATCAAGACTTCTCGCAGCTTTTCTTTTAATAACCTGGTGTTAATGGCAGCCTGTAGCTGCCAAAAGTGCAGGGCAAGAGGGAGAAAATGCCATGGTAAGTCTGCAATATTTATTTTCACAGAAACAGAGATAGAAATTATAGTCTTATTCATCATGTATTTTCATGAAAATTCTGGTTTAGATATCCCTCTTTTTCCTTTGTTACTTCTCTTGCCTTATGTGCATTATTTCAAGATGCTAGAGTACTAAGAACTGAAACATCTGTCTTCGCAGGTAAAATTGAAATACATCTGCTCCCTGCCTCCTTTTTACTTCTGAAATGATATGCAGAGAAAGAAGGGGGAAAAGGCAATGGTCTTTTGTATCAGTTTTGTCCTGTTTTATTTTCCCCTCTGCTTTCAAAAGCCTAGAGACTGGGGTGCATTAAGCACAGCATCACCTGCTGGGCAAAGGAGGTGATTATCCCACTCTGCTTTGCACTGGTGCAACCTCAGTTTAAATATTGCGTGCAGTTTTAGGCACAACAATGTTAGGAAGACATTAAGCTATTAGAGAGCATCCAAAGGAGGGCCACAAGGAATGCGAAGGGTCTGAAGGGGAAGAATTATGAGGAGCAGCTGAGGTCACTTGGTCTGTTCAACCTGGAGGAAACTGAGGGGACACCTCACCACAGTCTACAACTTCCTCGTGAGGGGAAGAGGAGGGGCAGGTACCACTCTCTTCTCCCTGGTGATGGGTGACAGGACTCAAAAATGGCATGAAGCTGAGTCAGGGGAAGTTGAGTTTGGATAGCAGGAAAAGGTTTTTCACCCAGGAGGTGGTTAAGCACTGGTACAGGCTCCCCAGGGAAGTGGTCACAGCACCAGCCTCTCTGAGCTCAAGAAGCATTCGGACAACACTCTTAGGCACATGGTGTGACACTTGGGGTGACCCGCACAGGGCCACCCTGTTAGAATATGCTGAACTGGAAGGCACCCATGTGGATGATCAAGTCCATGATTCTATGACTCAGAAGATATAACCATCAGAAATGAGGAAAATGTGAGTTCTAATTTTAATTCTAAAAGTAAAATTTTAATGATAAAAGATAAATGTATGTTTTTACTTCAGTTTGCCCATCTTTTAAGATAACTAAGTTTTTCAAATATTAACTGCATTTGTGACTCCTTCTTTCCTATCTTTTCTCTCCTATGCTCTCTGTAGCTGTTTTTGTCCACCTCAGTAGTAATAAGTGGATAAGAGAAACAAGGATGGCAACACAAGATGAGAACTCTCAGGTTCATATTTGGAAACAAAAATACTAAATTTCATTTTAGATGGTGATGGAACACACGTTGTCAGAGATTCCTCATTCTCAAATAATCTTCCTAGTGACAGTGCACACTAAAGCAGAACAGCTAGGCATACTAGGACCTATACATTGTCACACAAAACAGCAGAGCCTGACAAAATGCTGAAGAGTAGCAGTCCATGATGGGGCTCCTCCAAGCATTTCTAAAGAATACAGGAGCTTCCATTAACTTAATGGCTGTCCTAATCTCGCAGTGATAGAAAAGTGAGTTAAATCCGTACCTTTGTAAATCTATGCCACCCTACTGATACAGTTGTAGCGTGCCACTTTGCTGCAGCAGTTGTAGTGCTTGTCCACGCTGAGATGTGATGACTCCATTGAAACTTAAGTCAACCAGAGAATAAGACAAGGTATCTTTTTTGAGCTTTTTTTATTCATTTGTTTTTTGGGGTTTTTCTGCATCTGTTTCAAGACTACAAGGTTCTTTTAGAGATAGAGCCTTACCCCAACGATCGAACAAAAAGCAAAAGGCAACATTTGTCGCCATTGCCATTCGAGTGGCAGCTCAGGCTCACTCTGCAGCAACAGTAGGGATAGAACTGAGTTGTCTCCTGCCGGCTTCAGAGACCGCTGTGGTAAAACCGCACTCCGGGCAGATGTCAGCCACAGCAGGGCAGAGTAAAAGAAGGCGAAGGAGGATTTAGATGTGCTTCCTAGCTGCTTTATTAGGGGAGAGGGAGAACAGGACTGTTACAGCTTACAAAGCAGGGATCTAAGTCTGAAACCAAAGCTGTGCGGTATCTTTTAAAACCTCGGGTAAGGGGAGGGTCCAGGGAAACACAGCCAATGGGACAAGACTAGGGAGGAGGGGCCAGCAATACTTCAACAAATTGGGATAACTTGGAGGAGGTAACTTGGGGGTACAGACCAATTAGGGACCGAACATGATAGAACTTTCTGGAGTAATATGAGTATTAAACAGGGAATTAACATAAACTTGGGAGGGGATAAACTCAAGGGTAGGAGGAGTATCAGATGATGGATACTCTGGGGTCCACCGTAGGTCTTCATTCTGAAGGTCTATTTGGCAGACGGCAACAAACATTGTCCACTGCAACGAAATCACAGGCTACAATGAAGAATTTACAATGAAGTGCAATATCGCACTGCAGATAACATAAATTATAGGTGCTGCTAATTCTGTGTGACATTCACTCAGTACTGTGATAACTAGCAAACAACTCTACATCTGCCAGAATTGGTGTGTTCTCAAACACATAAGAACATTCAATTTCATATCCAGTTCCAAATGTTTTAGATTAGTGTAGCCAGTTGACCCTGGCTGGATGCCAGGTACCCACCAAAGTCACTCTGTCACTCCCCTTTGCAACTGGACAGGAGAGAAAATGTAACAAATGGTTCATGTGTTGACATAAGATCCATGAGAGGTCACTCAGCAGATACAATCATGGGCGAAGCAGACTTGAATTGGGGATATTAATTGAATTTATTACTAACAAAATCAGAGCAGGATAATGAGAAGTAAAATAAATCGTAAAAACACCTTCTCTTCCCCCCCCACCTCATCCCCATCCCTCCTTCCCAAGCTCTACTTCCTCCTCACCTCAAGTGGCACAGGGAATAGGGGTTATGGTCAGTTCATCACAGGTTGTTCCTGCTGCAGCCCAGGGAGAAGAGTCCTTCTCCTGCTCCAGTGTGGGGTCCCTCCCAGCAGAAACAGTTCCCCATGGACTTCTCCAATTTAAGTCCATCCGATGGGCAACAGTTCTTCACAAACTTCTGCAATGTGGGCCACTCTTCCAGGGATGCAGTCCTTCAAGGACAGGCTGTTCCAGTGTGGGTCCCCCATGTGATCACAAATCCTACCAGGAAACCTGCTGCAGTGTGGGCTTCTCTCTCCATAGGTCAGCAGATCCCTGCGAGGAATCTTCTCCAGCACAGGCCTCCCACAGGTTCACAGCTGTCTCTCAGGCATCCACCTGCTCTGGCATGGGTTTTCTTCACCAAGGGCTACAGGTGGATCTCTGCAATCCACGGACCCCCATGGGCTGAAGGGGCACAGCTGCTTCACCAGTCTGCTTTGGCACATGAAGCACCTCTTCCCCCTCCTTCTCCACTGACCTTGGTGTCTGCAGGGCTGTTCCTCTCACATATTCTCACTCCACTCCTTTCTGGACACAATTACAACTGCACAATAACTTTTTCTTTTTTCTTCTTAAATACGTTATTACAGAAGTGTTACCACCATTTCTGATTGGCCCAGCCTTGGCCAGTGGCATATCCATTCTGGAGCCATCTGGCATTGACTCTGCCAGACACGGAGGAAGCTTCTGCCAGCTTCTCACGGAAGTCACCCTGTAGCGCCCCCCCTACCAAAACCTGGCCATGCAAACCCAAAATTCAGTCATGGCATTCGAAGTGCTGCTACATAAAATGTATGCCATCAGGCTAATATACATAGTCTTTCAACAGAATTGCTACAATAGAACTTCAAACCGAATATTCAGATACTTTTTCTGCACAATAGTTATGACCTAGGAATTATTTCTGTGGGAAGGATGGCCCCTATGGCTCTCCTGAGCTGAACACTATGGGCTTGCTGTAAGCCTCTGTCATGGCATTGAATTCAAGCCCCACCCTGGACTCCATCAGTTGCATTCTGTACTGCACAGTTACAGTTTCCTCAGTTGCAGTCTGAACTCCTCTTCTGTCTCTCACTGACATATAAGCTATGATGCCTATTTTTAACACCTATTTGTTTCTAATTCCTTCATGTAATTTTTACTCTTACTGTACAGTAGTTGTATAGTCTACTTCTTAAAAAAAAGCTTGAATGCATTATTGTAACGTACATGTATTCTTGTTATTTCTTCTGCAGAAAGTCAAAGATATTTATGTTAATTCTCATCCATCTACTAAAGTTAGAATAATACACTTGATAACATGATAAAATAAGTGTGAAAAGTAGATTGAGTTGTCAGGCAGTTTGGCCTTTCAGTTGGTCATGAACCATTGGTGTGATTAAGGCAGGTGTATCTGAGCAGTGAGTCAGAGAAGTCCAAAGATTTCCACATAGTCTTTTCTGAACTGATTTAAAGCAGGCAATGATCTGGTTCAGCACATGAAATCACAAACCATGAGGTATATTTTCCATGTATTCTTACACCTTTACTCTTCTTTGCAATGTGCGCTGTCAATATTTGGATATGCACAGTCATCCTTTGCCTAATGATAACTCATCTAAGTATATATATATATATATGTATATATATATATGTATATATATATATGTATCTNAGTAGCTAAGATAGAATCAGCATGATTTTATTTTAGATAGTGAAAAATAAGAACAAAACAAAACCCAAATACCCTCCACCCCCTTCTTCCCAGTATCATCTTCACTCCTGACTCATCTACCTCCTCCCTCTTCTCTGAGCACTGTGGGGGGGACCGGGAATGGGGGTTATGATCAGTTCATCACACATTTTTTTTGCTGCTTCTTCCTCTTCACACCCTTTCCCTGCTCCAGCATGGCATCCCACCCACGGGAGACAGTTGTCCACAAACTTTGCCAATGTAAATCCTTCCCACAGGATGCAGTTCTTCATTAACCATGCCAGCATGGGTTCTTTCCATAGCGTAGAATCCTTGTGCCAAGAATGGCTGTAAGGCCCCAAAACCTCATTTGAAAAGCCTCTTAAAAAGGCTTTTGGTTTTTATGTACTCTGAGTTAGACGCACGGGAGAAATACCAACAAGGTATTCTCAAAACAACAAGAAATTTTACTGGCAACTTCAGAAAATCAGAGAACCTTAGCAAAAGTTTAGAGCAGCATTCAGTCAACATAAAGAATGTCACAAAGCATTAATTTGGCCCATTCAACTTAGCAAACTTCAAGCCTGTCCGATTTTTCGTTACTCAAAACTCTGAGAAGAGAGAATTAGAAGAAGAAAGAGGGAAAAGGTATAGAAAAGAAAAAGTGTAGCTACCACTCCTGGTTCCAGTAGTGTTCAGCTGATAGAAATTCCAAGAGGAGGTGGCGTGAAGAAATGCTCACTTCATGCTTTGGTTTAAGTATCTCTTGGCTTTCCTGGGCCCTGCCCCCAGGTGGGACTTTGGTCATTTGGCCACTCAGGAGCTGGGATAGGGGCTCCAGGGGCAGGTGTGGAGCATTGCCTCTGATGTGCCAGGGACTGGTGGCCCCTGCAGGGCTGGGATACAGGCCTGGGGTTGGGGTGTGCAGAGCAGGGCCTGACCTGCCCCTTCCCCCATACTCACACCCAAAATGTTTCGAGACAACAATCCTTAGTCTCTTTTACCAAGTTTCTAAAAGAATAAGTTGACCTCATAGCAAAGAGTTAATTACTTTAAATATTTGTTAAAATTCTTTAAAATGTTTAAATCATGTGTGAGAGGGAGTATATTTTCATGAAATCTACTGCTAACATTAAAATATCCCCCCCCGTTTATATTTCTAGTACAAAACCACTTGCAATTAGAACACAAAATTAATAACATGAATTAATGAAATCACAAGCTTTGATTTCTTGCTCTAGCAGAGAAGACACTTCAGATTTTAGTCTGGTACATCTCAGTGGCAGTTCTAATATTACAATCAAGCTCTGTAATGAGCCTTCTTGAGTGAAAGGGAATCAGTTACAGGTCCTTCCTCTGATTAATGTTTGAAATACTGATTGGATATGAGGTATTGGATTTTTAAAAGCACCTACAAGTATTATAGCGATACCTAGCCATTTGTATGATAATAATCTAATCATTCATTCATTTCATCTTCCTAATAATATTCCATTTCTCTTTCTTACCTCCTGTTACTGGAATTTTGAACAGTCTGTATAGAGATTCTCCAAATACATGCTGCAGTTTTCTTTTGGAGTCTTTAGTTCTTCAAAAACACCAACCAGTCATAAAATATTTCTTCACCCTCTTTTTTTTTTTTTTTTTTTTAAATACAATATCATTATTTCCAGAAATGTGTCTTATCATTAAGACACTTAGTAAATGTCTTTCATTTCTGGAAGTTTCTGTTCTTCCACCATCTATCCAGTGTCCATGCAATGACTAACCTCTTCTCCATTAAGCTGTTTGATGTGATAATCACGTCTTCGCAGAGCAAAAATTGGCATTAGACGTTCATGGAATCACGGAAGAAGTATTAATCATTAACTTTAATTAATTATAAATATTCGGCTATTCATGTCTCCTTCCCGCCTACACCCAATTATATCTCTGCACAAATTCATGACCATTTTGCAATTTATTTCTTGGTTCCTTTTGATTTATCACTATTATTCTGTTTGCAACAGTCATAGGATCCACAGCAGTATTTTTAGCTGTAGATTTTAACTGTATGGCAACAAAATGCTGTATGCAAAAGAATTTTTCATTGCTAGTTTTATGAGGAACATTACTGGTTCTGTGGTGTAGGCCTGACTGCAGATTCATAGTCAAATTTCAAGCAAACTGTCGTCTCTTACTCTTTTTTAGTCTATGTATTCACTAGATTTTCTCTTTAAATTGAATACCAGTGCTTCAAATAAAGATGCAATATCATTCAGTACTTTTTCTCCCTCGTGTAATAAGTAATCCCTTCTAATTTGTGAGTTTGCATTATTTTTCTGTCTTAGCTAATATTTTCACTACCTCTCAATTTAAAAAAAAACAAATAAACAAAAAAACCCTCTTTGTTTTCCTAATTTATTTTCCTAAAATCCAATATGCTAAATAATCCTAAAAAAGCAGATATTCCTGAACTACCCCAACAGATGAATCTTTTAGTTAAATATATCTACATTTATGGTTTCTTTACAGCCATTTAGTTTTTGAGTTCCTTTGACAGCACCATATGCAAATTAATCCTCTTGTGTTTTAAGATTATTATATTTTTTCCAAACCTACACTCCACAGTTTTGTAATTGTATTCAAGATGGTACACAGTATTTAAAATTATACTTAATTTTTAAAAAACCTTATAAAACTAGAGAGGTTTACCATATCATAGCATCCAGCAAAGCAGGCCATTTACATTCAGGTTGACTGAAAATGTAAAGAATATTCTTCCTTTCTCAAATTTGAAGTTTTTTACCTTCCCTTTTTAAAATAACAGATCAAAATAATCTATCACACTTTATCTAATCATATACAATATTGATTTTGCTTTTCTCTCTGAGAAATAATCAGCAATGAACTTTCAAGTCTATTTTAAAATGTCCTGGTCATATCAACGTAAGTGTAGTTTGTTTTGTTGTTGCTTTGTGTATATAAACATATGTTTTCCAATAAACATTTTTTTAGGATGAAAATACGACAATAAGTTTTCCTGCCCGTCTGAGCACTGTTAAGGAACAGTTTTACCATTAATTTTATCTTCCTGTGATTTTTAAAGCAGACAAACTTTTAATGCTTTCATTCAAGATTGGCTGAGTGTTTAGTTCCAGGAACAGTTTAGGTGAAAAATTGGGCTTTATATTTTGGTTTTGTTAGTATCTGCTTTAGCAATTGCTTTTCAGTTCACAACCTATAACAAATCCAGTAATGCCTTTCAAGTGTAAAAGAAAGGATATAAAAATTGTAAAAAGTTACAATATTTATAATTTTTGTGACATTCAGGCTTTGTACTGCTCACTGTCAAACAGAAGACAATAACATGAAAAATTCCTGAGGCAAATATTCCTTGAAGGTGGCCTAAGGCTCTGCTTTACCTAGAAAACCAGTGTATGCCTGAGCAGCAGAAAATACAATGATGGTTTTTCATCATTAACGTACTTCACATTTTCATTTGCGTAACACTGTGTGACAAAAGGAAACATGTTATTACTGTAAAATCCCTTCCTAAATAATTTCAAATCATTATTCATACCTTTATCGCTCAAAATCGTCTATAGTGATGTATAACACTGAAATACAACAAATTAAACTAGAATGAGACATATCATGACAAACGTTACCTAGTTTCACATTTGCAAGACATCTCTGGCTTCCAAGTGATGAACTTACCAGTGAGGCACAATCAGCAAAATTTCAATTGCTCCTTTCGTCAAAGGCACACTGTCTTCAAAGCACCTGATGCTTTTTCTTGAACTACAGGAGGTAAGTGCTATTTGTGAGCTAAAAATGGTGATGTGACTTAATTGCCTCCTTTCTTTGAAGACAGCTTAAAACAAAGAAAGTTTAAATGTCACTATAAAGACAAGATCAGCCCAAAGTTTAATTTCCCTAAAACTCATTCCAACTGTTGAGACGGTGCCTGTCATTCTATAAATGTTCACTGGAAAATATGGTAACAAACCCACTACTATGTGAATGAAGACCACCAAAAGGACTAGCAGGAAGCATTTTACCTCAAAGAGCAGGGCATCTGCAGATTGGCTTGAGGTTTATAAATGAAGTGAAAATAAGAAGGATCTTAGACCAGATCACATATTTAGTAATAAATAGAACAGTCTGACAGCACCTATATAGAATGGGAACAGATCAACTCTACCAGCAGATTCATTGTGTTGGGTTGGAGATCCTATTTCTGCCTGCCAAGCTTCCCAACAAAGAAAGCATGTAGATCATAAATGATGTGGGTCATAAAAGCTCACTGTAATTTTAGATGACACTATGTTAAGGAAACTTCCCTGTCTCTCACACTCCCACCACCAGACACTTTCTCTGCTGGGGCCTAAGACTGTTCACAGTGGGCAGCTTCAGGGAGATGACAAGTGTCCATCTTGACATCCTACACATCCCACTCTCACACAGTCAGACCAGGTTTCCATACTGGCTCAACCCTAGGATTTCCATAGCAGAATATCAGACATCTGGATCCTTAAAATAATTTAATCATGGTGCAATCACAGAATAACAGGCAAAGTTGGTGCCTCCGAGGAGTGACCCTGAGCAAAGGACTCCCTGGGTTTCATACCCTCACTCTCTATGCACAGTAAAGTCTGGGGTCTTCCAGCTGAGCCCTCGGCTCCTGCCATGTCTCTGACTGTCTGGTCACCTGGCTGGGCCACAGGTTCCTGTGCCCTTTGTTCTGCAGAGGGTCAGCAGTTCCCATCCTGAGGCTCCAGAGCTCAACCTGCACCTTGAATTGCAGCTGTACCCCGAGCTACCAGCACTGATTGTATTCCTCAACAGTTACAAGAAACCGGCATTGTATAATTATGAAACATTACTAAAAGCACAAGAGACCTCTGAGTCCCAGCTGTTTCAGAGTAAAACCACTTTTAACTAACAGTTAATAACAGTATATCGCTACTGTGAGAGGGTAAAGAGGGAAAAGCACTGTCTTCATCACTGTCAGGTAGAAACTAGTTTACTTTTGGACATAAGGAGAGTTTTGTTCTTTGTACAATCAAGGAGGCTTACCAAATTCAAGATCAGTTATCTCTGATTCAACATCAAACGTCTTTTGAAGGTAATGAAAATATGTATTTTCAGTTCAGTTTTTATAGGGAGAAATTGAGAAATTATTTAGTAGAGCCCAACAGACTGGCTCAGACACAGGGACTAATGTAACTTAATGAAGCACATGATACTGACAAAATACAGAACAAAACAGCCACGGTACTGTGAAAAATCATACCACTGCAGTTCCAAGCTTGTTCCACATTTCTAAACAATGAAAGTAAAAGGGACAGATAGGTTTGGTTTTTGAGAATATCAGTTTATCCTGAATATTTCAACATTGTCTTTCTTTTCAGAGGAAAATATATCTATCATTATTTATCTCAAAGGAATACATGTATTGTTATTTAATCCAAGAGGAAAATTGTTTCCTTTTTCTCCATTTGTGCTCCAGTTCTTAAAAACTACCTATTCACTGTCCTTCAACAGGAAAGCAAGAGGCTGAGTCCAGAGCCCCTTGCTGCTCTGAGGCTAGGCATCTCTGTCTCATGTTGGCATACATAAGGGCAACATAGTTCCAGATATTGCCTTACACCGGGCCAACACAGTTTGCAGTGAAACATTGCGGCACCATCTGCAGTAATCACGCATGGGAAGAGCTACAGCGGCTCACCGACCTTATGGGCAAGAGCTACAGCGGCTCACCATCCCTCTTAGAGGCACGGTCACCCATAAAGCAGTCCAATCCCAGACTTGCTTGGGCAAGAGCTACAGCGGCTCACCGTCCTTCCCAGAGGCACGGTCGCCCAAGGCAGTCCAATCCTGGACTTACATGCATAGGCTACGCACGGCTCTCCTGGGCACACCCCCGCCCAGGGATTACGCGCCAGCCGGCTTTTCCACTTCCCCCAAGTGGATTGCAGTCCGTGAGGCTTATACTGCTGGAGGCTTCCAAGAGCTTCTAAGGCTCAGCCAGTTATTGCCGCGATACATACAAACACAGGTACCAGATGTCAGAGTCCAAAAAGTCCAGCATAGAGCAGGGTAGCAGGCATCAGCAGGCAGAGGTAGAGGAGGGTGGCAGGCAGAGGCAGGCATCAGCAGACACGAGCCAGCATCAGCAAGCAGAGGCAGACATCTGCAGGCACCAGCTCGACATCCACCCAGTCAGCTCCAACTCAGCTCAGTATCTGCTGTCCTTGTGATCCTACAGCACAGCCCTTATACCTTTCTCTTGGGCTATTCACATGCTTCTTGTCACAGGAATCACCACACCTGCATTCAATGCTGGCCTTCCCTCCTCCCAGGGACACAGCTGTAAGCTATCAAGGCCAAGGCTGCCTGCAGCCCACTCATGTATCCCCATAGTCTCAAGCATACAACCTTCATCTCTTGTTAAACAAATGAAACAGCAAGTCTGGTTGTGTTAATGTGGAAAAGTTACAGCTGTAAACTATCCAGTGTTAAAAAATAAATTTATTTTTGAAATTTACATGTATGGTCACTTGATTTTAGTCCATATTTGCTACCACCTGTTACTGTTGGGCTGTTGATTCAATGGTTTGATCTAGTAGCACCATCTCTGACGCCTACAGAAGTTTACAGGGTTAGTGTAACTTTCCAGTTCCCCAAAGTACTATCAATACTATTGCAACATTTTCAGCAGATTTCGTCAGTATTCTAAGAACAAAACATCTGATTTGGCAATATATCTCTTCCATGCACTTGGTTGTTGATATCGACTATGCCACCATCTGAAGCTACTTTGAATACTCTAGTTTTCCCTCTTCTAAACAATTTCCCTTTTGAAAAAGAAAAGAACAAGAACAAGAAACAAGGAAGATGATAACACTTTTTCTGTGCTTCTTGGCTTTGAAACTGACACACCAGAAGGGTTTTTAAAATTCAGAGTAATTGCAACTTTCATTCAAAGTATAGGCCAGTGAGAGCTGAATCAAAACCCAGTTTAACATCTGGAAAAAAGAAAAAAAAACCCTAAAAAATCATAAAAAGAAGCATCAGTTACCAATTGCAAATAACACTTCAAAGCAATAAAATATTCGTTTACTCACAAGCAATTTCTAGTCTCTCAGCTGAAAGCAACGAGCTTGTATGAGCTGCTCTATTAAGGAAACAAGTGAATGTGTTCCAGTTCAGAAGAGAAAATTCTTTTCAAATATAAATAGATTGCTTGTAAATTGGGAAAATTAATCACAGGGCTAATTTTGCAAGGAAGGGAAATTGAAAAAACTTTTAAAACCTGATTTTTGCTTGTATTGAGTGCTATTCCTTGACAATTTAACTTTAATTAAACAGTAATTTTGTGGAAGTATTTATCGTTCTCCATTATTACAGATGGAATTTAAAGTTTTATCTTAGACATATCACAGAAATGAAGATAGTCAGAGTGAGTCTGCTATCTCACATACATGACAAATAGAATCTAATTCAAATCTATAGAAATGATAATAAATTTATTTCTATTTTTATGTTTGTGTGTAAGTTTTTGTGTATATTTATAAAATGTTAGGAGCAGGAATGATTCATAAACTAGGAAAAAAAGCTAAAAACATAGTCAAAGTTCCATAAACTTTGGACAGTCTGAACAGGGACACGGGACAAAAAACCAAACAAAAAAAAGTAACACTACAAAAATCAAAACTGGAAAAAAGCAAATAAAACCCATCAGACTAATGCTCTCAGATCTGATAATGGAAATATTGAAGGACATAGAAGGAAATGAAAGCAGGTAAAAAGCTCTTTGAAATCTCTGAAGTGAAAATGTAAATCAATGAAGCCAGAAGAAGTGATAATATCTTTTATACTTATATTTCAAAGAAAATAATAAGAAATCAATTAATTAATTTACTGACCTTTTAGTTTTGAGGATAAAGTACAAGCAGCAGCTATTGCACTATTAAGAGTTACAAGCATTTTGGATGCCTTAATAAGATTTTGTAAATTAGACCTTAGATTCATCATGACAAGCATGTTTTGCAATTTCAATTCTTTTAAGTTCCCACATAATTTAAAAGAATACATAAAATGATCACATCTACTTACATGACAGGATCTGCTAACCTTGTTTTTGAGCCTGAGGGGTAACTGGATGCCTGTCTCATTTTCTCAGAAGAGATTTGGCTGTAGTTCAGTCCAGTCATGAATATAATGTCACCCATGTTAAGGTTATTTTTGTGCTTTTGCACACAGCCTATAGGCTTATTCTGGCAGCAAGAGATCTTTGACTAACCCCATTTTATGAAGGAACCTTCTCTGGGCATAAGCCCAAAATATACACCATTACAGTAGCTCTATAGGGAATCCTCAGGAACTTAATGAATCAGCTTTATGACTTCTTTGCACTGAACCATTACAAATTTGCTGTGGAGTATCAGTGAATCTGATCCAAGAATTAATGCTATTGACTGGCTTAGCATGATTATTGCAGAGTTAAGCTTTAACCTAGAATTAAAGAAAGGTTTTAGTTTTTTTAACCAGAATCCGATCCAAACAAGCAAATTTAAATTAAGATTTACATGCATTCATTCAAACTGTAACACAGAATTATGTGGAACTTGCATGAAACTTCTGTGGTTATAGGTATAAAAATAATCTTTTTCTAGAGGTTCATGCTTCTACCTTTGTATTAGAAACGGAATTTGTAAATGTTTTGAGTGTCATTACCTCCTGCTGACTTCAGTGAGAAATGAAGTTACTCAGTGCCTTGAAAGTATGGGACTTTTGTTGTTCTGCAATTAAAGTTGTCAACTCAGTTTAAAATATCTGTTAGAGTTATAAAATTTCTAACCAGTATATTTTTTGAATTTACCTTTGAATGCAAAGAAGTCTGTTGTAGTTTACTCTGGCATATTTTTCTAGTCTAATCTACATGAATTAGATTATTTCCTTCAATTTCCTATTTAAAAAAAAAAAAAAAGAAAAAAAAAAAGGATTAAAAAAAAGGATAATTCCTTTACTTACTAAGCTGAAGTGTCCTTAACATTTGTACTCGTAGCCAGTAATTCTGAAAGTGTACTGTATTTGCTCTTTTATTAGTTTTCCTGACAGCCTGGAGACAGAGCCTCCTAATGTGGCATCAATACATAACATGAGCTTTTTCTGCAGAGAGTCATTCTTATCTGGAAGACACATCACATTATGATAAATGGCACGCACAGTATTTTAGACAGACATATCTAAAAGGGTACATAGTGTTCAAGTGTTGAAAGAGGTGGGGCGAGCTACCATTTTCAGTGTAATAGCTTTTTTTTAAATACATTTTCTGAGGTTTATACTCTTTAGTGAAATTCTGTGACTTAAAAAAAAAATTGGTTTTGCCTTCTTGTTTTAAAATTATTTAATAATTTATTATATTCACGAAAAAAAAAACCACTTTAATACACTGAGATAATATTAACCTTGACTTTAAAACAATAAAGAAGTAATTGTTTTTGAAGTAGACTTTTTAGCCTTTGGATTTTTCTTTTCAACATACTATAAGATATTGCTTAACACTGTCACTCAAAAGTCAAATAATGCATCCCTTTTACTTCTTAGCCTTTGTAGGGGTCAAAT
>VWZT01013960.1:160868-189249 GCA_013397055.1 Pachycephala philippinensis
TTGATCCACTAAAAAAAAAAAAAAAAAAAAAAAAAAAAAAGAAAAAAGAAAGGTGTTTCCTGGTACCTCCTGTGTTTCAATTTTTTCCCATTGCCTCTGGTTCTGTCGCTGGGAACCACTGAAGGAACCTGGCTTCATCTTCTTTACACCCTCACTTCAAGTATTCATGTACATTGGTAAGACCTTCTCTCATCCATGCTGAACAATCACCTCTCTCTCAGCCTTTCCTCATAGGAGAGATGATCCATTCCCTTTCACTTCTTCGTGTCCCTTTATTGGACTCTATCCAGTATGTCTGTGTCTCTCAGAAGAGCCCAGGACTGGATGCAGCAATCCAGGTGTAGCCTGAGCAGCACTAAGTACAGAGGAAGCATCACCTCTTTCAACCTACCTTTCAATAGTTTGCTTAATGTAGCCCATTTTGTAGTGGGCACATGGCTAGTTTATGCTCTACATGGTTCTCAACTGGGACTTCCAGGTCCTTTTCTGCCAACTTCTTTCCAGCTAGAAGGCCTCCCCACATGCAGGGCTTTGCACTTCTGCTTGTTGAACTTCATGAGATTTCTATCAGCCCACTTCTCCAGTCTGCTCAGGTCCCTGTGGATGGAAGCATAACCCTTTGGTGTCTCAGCTACTCAGTTCAGCCTGCAAAACTCAGTTCTGCCTCATCATCCAGGTATTTAATGAAAAGGTTAAAGAGGACTGGATTTAGTGTTAGCCTCTGGGGTTCACCACTACTCACTGTCCTCCAACTGCATTTGGTGCTGCTGCTGACCCCTTCAAAATCATTCAGATAGCTTTCAATCCAGCTCACATTTCTCACTGTTTGTTCACTGCGCACTTTGATATTCCAACAAAGGGTAGCTGCTGAGGTTTTAAATACATCACTGCTAATATTAGCTTCCTTATAGGCATTCCTGGCTCATGACTTCCTGAGTCAGTCTGATGCTGTAGTCCTGATGCATGTTCTGTTTGCATGATTTTTAATGTATTGATTCTAGTGTATTGCCTTCTCATAACTCACATTCATACAAAAGGGAAAGGTTTGAAAGTTTACTTCTCCGTTCCTGCTAAGAAAATAATCAACTTTGTCTTGGTGTATTAATAATAACATTTTGGTCTACACCTGATACCTGGAATCCATATAGAAGGAGAAGTCGTAAAGCAGTTCTGTGGTCACACATAAAGTCCATATATTCCAAGTGTTTTCATAGCTACGGGATGCTGACATTCAAGCTAATGCTCTGATCTGGGCAGGAAAAAGCTGGCATGGAAACTTGCCTCCAAAGACTGCGAGTGGATGAGAAAGGTTACTCCCATATCTTCCATTTGGTTTCTTTATTTTAAACTAAGATAGGTAAAACTCAGTTAGTAGTTTTTTTTATAGACCAAATGCACTTTTACTGAATTACTGAGTCATGTTAAACAAACACTCAGTAATGCTAC
Organism: Pachycephala philippinensis; assembly: GCA_013397055.1. Lineage (NCBI taxonomy): Eukaryota > Metazoa > Chordata > Aves > Passeriformes > Pachycephala > Pachycephala philippinensis. The sequence goes on from VWZT01013960.1 coordinate 162,315, forward strand.
CATCTTGGCTAAATGTAACATGTAAGAACTCACACTTGAGACCATTTTTGTTTTAGGTTTGTCAATTTCATCTACCAGTCCACTGAGGTCATGCCTCTTCTATGAAATATAAAACAGGACCAGGGACTTCTTGTGGGAGTGATAACATGTCTTATCCCAACCAAAAGGTTATAGTTCTGGAGAATCCTCTGCTATAAGGGATTCTGACTCTTACATCCCCAAAAGTTACACTGCCTTGTGCCCTAGGACTACTCAAAACACTGCATATCCAGACAATGATGCAGGACTATCTTTCCTGGCTCATTTGTATTGCCATTTGGTATAAATACAAACAAGCAGAAAAGAAATCTTAGTTTGAGTATTTGTGCTCAATAAATTACTTCCTGTGAAGGCATAAATAGGATCAAAAGAATGTGCTTGTTCACAGACACACAGGAGAACATAAAGGGTGAAAGTGAAAACAGAAATTAACTCAAAGTTATAAAAAAAAATAGTTTTGCATTCCAAACAGTGACCTGCTTTCATAGTCTTCACTGTGAAATCAGTAACAAACATCAAAGTATAAATTTATAACAGAGGAAAGTGATGCTTTACATAGAAAACAAACACTTTTATTACATCCACAGTATTGTCTTTAGTCTTCCCAAATTACAGAAAATATGATTTCCAAGAACTGTAGATCTTGTGTTTGCTTGGACAGGTTTTCAAACATGACTCCTCTTTCATCATAGTAGGGAATTTACTGGCTTACTTTTAAGAGAACTATTTTAATTTATGCACCTTCCTAAAGGATTTAAATTCTGGAATTATATACACTGTATCTAAGTCCTGGCAAATGAGAAAGACTGTAAATAATTTGAACAAGTTTTAATCACATGTACATCAGGGAGACAGAGCACAGATTATAGAAAGACATGAAAGTAACACTCCTTATATTTTTTCCTCTCATAAAAAAATGCAAGAGTACAGGGCAATCAGTGTATATGTAAATTCTGTTCCTAAAATATTCAGTTTAATCAGTAAAATAGGCACAAGCTCAACAGTTATAGTGTGCAGCTCAATCTGTGATAAATATCAAGTCATGAAGCATGAGTCATAAAGGAAGAAAATGCAGTGTATCAAAATATTTCTGACTAGTATATATTAGCTTCAGCCAATTATGTAAATAGCAATATGACCTGAAAAGTGAATAGTCATTTGAATGAGTTGGAGTTGACAACGAAAATACAGTTTGATCACATTTTGAAACTTAATTTCTAGGATGGTTATGAGGTGCTGTCCTTCAGAATGACATTGAATATAGCCTGTGTTTTGAGATTCTTCCCCAGCAGAGGAAATTAGGCTCAGGATTCAGGTTTCTTACTATAAATTCTCTGCTAACTGGTTTCTGAGGTTCTCCTGTCTTATCTTCTATTCCCTTCACTTGTCCCTTTGCACATACACCCCCATCACCTCAGTTGTTTTTTTAACCAGTGACATGGAATCTTTTCCACCCACTGTAGCAACCAGAGAGACAAATGAAACATTTCAAAACATTGCTTGTAACAAACCTATATGAAACATATATGAACAAAAATATCTTAAAACTTTTCAAGAGAAAAACATATAAACCATTGACGCAGCAAAGAACAGCAGCTCTTCATGCCTGTTGCCAATTCGTCTTCTAACAGAACACTTCTTCTTTTGGAATACCTGCAAAAAGAGAGATAAAGAAAACTCAGTCCCACTTGGACTGGTCTTAAACAAAAAGAACTTTCCATCTGGTGGTATTTTTGTATTTTCTGCCGTAGGCATCTGTGGCCTTTAGTTCCAGATGACTTTGGCAATTCCGTTCCTCGCCTCTAGTGGCAGACAAGGCTCTACACTCGCTGCCGCCAGGAGGTGGCGGTGTAGGAGCATTTTTCAAAGCTTCATTGAGCATCATGGAAACTGAATCTCCATTTATTTCCCACTTTATTTCTAGGGAGCCCTTCAGGATATTTAGACTCGCCACCCTCCCCCAACTCACTTTTTGGGGGCGATGCCAAGAGTTTTTTTTCTCATTCTCGACCTTAAATTTTGCAATAAATAACAACAACAGAGTAGAAGGCTGATGGGGCATCAGCTGCTGCTCCTGCATTGGTTGGAGTCCAGCTGCTTCCCACGATCTCCTTCCAATTTCTCACAATGCCCTTGTAAAAAGTCCCTCTCCAGCCTTCCTGTAGGTCCCTTTTACGTATTGTATGAAGAGATTATTTTCAGAATATATCACTGAATTTTTTTTTTTTTTCCCTCCGTGGGTATGTACTCTTCTTGGTTTTAAACTTAAGAAAATTTCTTATATATTACTCAAGTACATTCTTCCTCTAGATTAATTCAGTCTTAAAAAGAAAGCATTTCAAACTGTCTAGCATTTCAAAGTGGCAAAGAAGTGTTTTGAAGGACAAGAGATCATTTTCTTGGGATTTTTCAAAAAGTTGAGATATTAAAAGACAGTAAATCAGTTTTAACTAACTTGGTTCCTTGGGCATATACCTGTCAAACTCTTATGAGATGTGACCTCATCACTGAAATACATGGAAATCTGACTATTAAACTTAATAGGAATTGGAAAGACCCCTTAAGAAATAATTTGCAAATATATTTCTCTTCTTAAGCAAGCAGATACTAATATCTAATGCTTTAAAAAAATCCCAAAAACAAACAAAAAGGAGTGAAGTAAAATAACCCACAGTAACCTGTTTAATTTTAGTTTTTGCCTAAATCTCCATCAAATAGAAACCTTAGATTCTGTACCGTTAGGAAAAGAAGTATACTTTTATGTGTTATTGGAACTACCTATCGGAAAATAAAGTATCTTCAGAAACATAAAGGCCAGATTGATATTTGTTGGTTTGTTTATCAAAAAGTATAAATGAAAATTTTTGAGCAGAATTAGTTAACAGAATGACAGTGAATAAACAAAATCAGAAATATATCTAAAACTAATTTCCCGGAAAGTGTGAATGTCATAGGTTTTTCTCCCTTAGCCCTTTAATTTTTCACCATCTACTTTACTTGACATACAACTTTTGATTCATGGGGTGACAGAGAAATACTTAAATTATGTAAAGAATTGTAAGAATCCATTGTTTCCATTCACCAGATTTTCCTGGAGGGTTAACTTTATAACTTTCATATTTTTATATCATTGTTTAAATACTTTTTAATTTTATAGCTGGTTGCTAACGCACCAATAACTCTTTACATTTTTTAAAAAGGTTCTAATTTTATCCTTAAAAAACCTAAACCTCTTTAAAATAGATACAATATAGTTACAAGAGTCCAGGCTTAATATGCAATTTTAATAAAAAAAAAACACTAAGAAAAAAGCCCACCAACAGAAGCATCAAAGAAATGAAAACAAAATGCTAGAAAAATTTAGAGGATATGGATCCTCAACATTTCAGTTTTACTCTAAAAGTCATAAATATAATGAAAGATCAGAAACATATGCCTTCTTTTATCAATTACTCTGAAAGTAAACCTGAATGATAAGAATAGTGTTGTTAAAAGTGACTCAAACTATCTTTAGTGAATCTTTAAAAAAAAAAAAAAACTGGAAAGAGATTTGACATTAATTAAATCACTATAGACCAAGGTAAAAATTGGTCACTTTTTTATATGTTGCTTTTTTATTTGAAGAATTCACACTATTTAGACAAATGGAAGACTTAAAAAAAAATCAAGATATTCAATCTTCTGTTTCATCATTATTCCTTCCTTGTAAATTCCTGAAAAGTATTGCATTTTAGCAAGCTAAATTAAAATCTGGATGTAGAGGGGAAAAACAAAACAAAACAAAACAAAACAAAACAAAACAAAACAAAACAAAACAAAACAAAACCAAAACAAAACAAAACAAAACAAACAAACCCAAAAAAAACCCCCCAAAACCAAACCAAAAAACCACAAATAAATGAAAAATAGCACCAAGACAAGGGAGCGGAAAGACCATACTAGACAGGCAAAGAACAGAGAAAAGTGTCTATTTATTGTAACAAAGCAGTTTATTTCCTGCATTAATTTTCATATCTATACACAAGTTCTGTAAAGATAGGAGATAACTGAAAGATTGCAATTTTACCACATGGTTTTGCATTGTTTTATTGTCACTATTTTATATTATTTAATTCTTATTATTTCTTATTTTGTCTACAGTTGAAAAGAGTTTTTATTGAGAAAAAGTAGAATGAAGAATTAATCAAAATTTAATATATTAAATAGGAATTTAGGAAGGTAGGTTAATAAATTCAGTTTAGAATTAGAATTCAGACATTTTACATGAAGTTTACACTAATGTCGTTTTGTGGTTTTGAACATGTTTCTTTATCTGATTTTTGATGCAGTAATTATGATAGACACTGAGTGGCATAAAACCTGGTTTTCTCTTCTTTTCTTTAAGCAAGGGATACAGTTTTACTCCTCTATCCACATTTATTTGCTGGTCAGTCCCACAAGTACAAACTTCTTTAGTAATTACAATTTCTTACCTACTAATTTAAACAACAAAAAGAACCTCACAATTGCACAGTCTGTGCAGTTTTGCTTCTCTTTCCATGCACCAGTATTAGCTAGCTAGAGAAGACTACATATGAAAAATATATCTACATTTGCATACAAAGAGATGATGCTTGGTCTGTTAGAAACATTCAAATAGTTAATTATTTGTGTAACAAGTTAAAAGAACCTGTGTTATTATAGAATAAAAAATATTTTCTTTGCATATCCTAGCAGTGAAAGCTTCAGGCAGTCCATACATCCATAAATAACTCCAATACCCTTAGGTTCATACAAAATTTGATAAATAAGGGACAAGCATAAAACCACGGATTTTGAAAGCAAAGCCAAAACAAAAGCCAAAATACCCCTTGAAGCTACTAGGGGTTGAGGGAAGGATTTTGTTTTGAACGTTGACTCGAGTTCCTGAATTCCTTGTAATCAAATGTAAGGCCTTATTTGGCGTAAAGCATATTATAAACTCTACATGCCTGGGGTTTATCTTCACAGGAGATGAAGATAGAGAGAGACAAGATCTTGTACAACATCTTGATGTGGGTTCACACTTTGGCTGAGATAATCCTCTTGACCTACCAACTTTGAAGCATTTCTGGGACAAGTGGTTCCAAGATACCCTGAAAAACCTCAAATAAAGTGTTTCTAGAATTAACCACCTGTTAACAAAATTATACCAGTATTTACTTTGTTCTATAGGAGGTAATAGAGGATACTTTAGACTCAATAATGTCTACCATAGAACTACCTTCCCTTCCGTCACAAGAATCCAAAATTGCAACACTATAGGAATGAAGGACATGTCACCAAATAATTTAATTTGACCAAAGCTTCATAAAAGTGAACTTGTGTTTATTAATTCCAATTATCATAAGATGTATTAGCTTTGAAATTCAACATTCTTACTTTTTAGAAATGTAAACAATATTTCTAACATTCAAGACCAAGCAATGTCAAGAAAATTATGCTAATGTAAAGTAGCTCTAAATCTGTCTTGATGCAATTTTTCTATCAATGGTGCTTACAGAAAGGATTACGAATCAAATAGCTTAATTACATATATCCATTTTCAGTATCTAATTTGTGTTTTTCATGAAAAAAAATTGCATAAACATTTATTAAAGTTATTACCAAAATATATCTGTTTTCAGTAATTCCCAAAATGTTTATTGCTGGGCTGTAGGAGAAAATTGCACCTAATAGGAAGGAGGGATGTAGAGAGAACAACAAAAAATCCTTTCAGAGATTTAAAATCTTAAAAAAACCAAATACTAAATATGAGCATGAGCATGAAGATTAAGAATTAGTCCATATATCTGGTATCTCATAGAACTGTTGAGCAGCCAAAGCAAGGGAACCTCCAAGTATGACACAGAAAACAGAAAAAAACCTGACTCTTATTTACTTCTTCTAACTGATAATATTCCCTTCACTGAGATATTTTTAGAGGAAAATATTACATCTAGGTAGGTGGTGATACGAATCAAATCTGTTTTTGAAAGTTTGCTATATTTCTTGTACCATACTGATGTTTAATAAAGTTCAGTCTGGGGAATAAGAGTACAAGAAATTTGTAATTCAGTTTCAGTTTAGACACACGAGGTGAAGTTGATGTGCAAGGGTAATATTTTACTCATTTACAAGTTGATTAAGCATCTTTTACTTTGGAGATAAATAAGTATTTCCTGAGAAAGATTAATCTTATTCTCATATATGCATCTATGAAGAATTTAATTAAACACATTCTGGTCTCAAACACCTACTCAATAGAAGTTTAAAATGAGGTGATCATAATTTCTGCTCCTATTATTACAATCCAAAGCACATCCCCCACCCTGCTCAGAGTAAAGGTGTTAAAACAGCTTCTGAAAACGACTATGGAGTTGTATTCTGATTCATACAGAGTTATTAAACTGCTGAATGTTACAAATGAAGTAGCTGCTTGTAATAGCAAACAAAAGGGTTGAAAGAATGAGTGAGAGTGCAAAGAGTAATAGGACAGGTGTAAACCAGCTGGTGACACAAATCAGTTAAGCACTGCAGAACAGTCATGAGCACTTTATCCATATATCAATGATCTCAACCAGCTGTGTACACAGCACGACACTGACGTCAAATGAGATTGCCAACCCTATCACTGTCACAAGGAATTGTCCTTTTCCCAGTCTCCTTTCCTCTCCAATGAACATAAATTTCAGACTAGAAGATAGTTCCTTTTCTTGCAAAACAGAGAGAAAATCTGGAAATATTTTGCCTGAGAATGTGCCAGGTAATAATTATAAGCTGCTGCTGAAATGAATGAACTTAAAACAATGGTACTGCCTTTCAGTGAAAAACACTAAGCCTGAAGAGAAGGCATTTGAATTTATTTGAACAGTGCACTTTCAGTAAAGTTTCCAGGTTGGCTTTAAGCTTTGGAATTTTGCCACACTTACATACACACAGATTCACACAAAGATATATATATATATGTATGTGTATATATATATATATACACATCTATGTGTGTATAGACTGTTAAAAGAAGTGTTTGGGCTGTGAAAATGTGCAGTACTGTGACCCATACCTTTGACAGGAAGCTTTCAGAGGGCAGACATAGGATGGCCACATGCACCAATTTCTCCAACAACTACTTAAGAGTAATTGCTGCAGTACTTAGCTGATGCTAGCAAATCCTTCTCTGTGGCAGAGTCTAAACACTATGCATACAAAAATAGCAGCACTTCTAGTTATCTCGGAGTGAAGGCAGAACAGGCTTGTATTGCCTGTGGGGGATTATAAAGGCCTTGCAGTGTGCATTCCCACACAGAAAGGCTGGAAAAGGGGCTGAGATGAGCAACATCCTTTTATGTCAAAGATTTGGGGAAAGTGTGTCACTGAACAGACTAGATAATTGTCATGCATCTTATTCCCAACACAGTTATCAAAGGATAAAATCTGCATTTATTAAGCATTTGCTCTTAAATGTCTAGACAATTTACACCAGATAACAGAGAGAATCCATAACACAGCAAAGAATTAAGCTAAGATTATCTCCTCAGCAAGTTATAGACTAAGCTAGTAGAATCCTCAGTCTTTTTGCTGACTTAAAATGAATGAAGGACATTTATTTTATTAGTACTGGTTGCTCTTAAAGACAATAAACAGAAGAAATATGTGCAATTTTAATGGTTGCTTAGTTTTGGAATAGAGTTTTCTCGTGTTACAAACAAGTGTCTTTCATTTCTACTTGATAAATTTGATCAAAATGCATGCAATTACTTTTTTTCCCTAAAGGCAAAACACTCATAATAAGATGTGTAATATATTTTCATCTCGTATATCATATTAGAAAACTAACAGAAAGAAAATGTGAAAGGCTAGTCATTCCAGGCATGCATAGCCCATTAATTAAATAAAAGAGTAAATCTGCAGTAGTTGCTTATGTTATTTATGAAAGCCTGATGAGCTTGCATGGTGCTGTGCTTTTTGGATGTCATTTTTTGTTCATTATACCCCAGTGTCTCAGAGTTGTCTAAATTAACCAAGAGCTACTTAAAGGCAAGAAGCAGAACACCATTATTATTAACCCTCATTTCTTTCAAGTATGTAAGTTCAGGTACCTAGAAGCTTCTACAGAGCACAGTCCTAAGAATTCAAGATCTGCTTTAAAATTCAAGAAACATTTTTGATGAACTGGGACTTGAATTAGTCAACTTGAGAAATAATTAAAAATTAATCTTCATGTAATGTTAAAGAAAAAATATTAAAAAAATGAAATATGATAAATTCTTTCCATTATGACTCACTGAGAGACTGATTTTACTGCTATCATTTGAAGACTTTTCCATATGGCAGCCAAATTTAACAACTTATGAATTATATCATTAATGTTATGAAAGACAGTACATCCTGATTTTAAATCATTGCTTGTTTGATGATTTTATCTAGAAATACTTAATGTGCTGGAGCTCTAGGAATCCCATAATAGTGCTGAAAATGACTTTTGAACTTACAGTTTTAATTATTAGAGGGGCAGTCATGTTAGCTTTAATACTGTTTTATCCCCTGTAGTCCTTAAGAAATGCTATTTTGAACTCCAATTTCTAACCTAACTCTTAGAAATTTTTCCAAGGTTCTAGCCTGGCTTTTGAGCCAAGTGTGATCGTTAGTAGCTTTTTTCTTCCCAATATTTACGTACATTCAGTGGAATACTAGAAGATCAGCTCTCTGCCAACACAGAACAAGGACATCATATTTGATAAAACTGGTTTAGCCATTGGAATTAGAAGCAAGGTGAAAAAAAGAATAAAAAAAAAAAGTACAATAATGACTTTATTAGTTGCTACAGACTTTTAGTCTGTTTTTCCATTAAAATCATCACCAATTTAGTCCCTGTCAGTTTAATGTTTTCTAAGCCACCTCCACTGTTGCATTGTTATTATTTGAGGAAATACTCCTACTATTTTGGAACTCATCCTAATTAAGTGCTCTAGTGATATATATTTGTAAATTTTAGAGTCAGCACAGACTTTTTACCCCTTTGAGGGACGATCTCTGTGATCTCATGGTAATTTAAGGCAAGGTAATTTACCTTTATTGCACACTTTTGATTGCTTCCCTAGGCATGCTAAAAAATTAATATATAACAAGAATAATAATTAGTAATGTTCACAACTTAACATGACTGCAATATGACTTTATACCACTGATGTCACCAATTAGATGACTATCATTTTGCAGTCTGACGACAAATTCAAACGGACAAAACGCAATGCAGATGAGTGAAAACCATAGTAAAACTCATCAAAATATCTGTGTGGAGAGCAACAAGGCTCAGTGAAGAATCATAAAATTTCAGAACTTCTACTTATCTCAAGTACTAATTTAAATTATTCAAAAGAAAATTAGAACAACTTAAATTTCATCACGCCTCTGTACTTTCTGAAACCGAGGATATTACAAAATCTAGTTAAAATTGTGAAACTTGATAGATGTATAAGACAATTGAATAAAGCAGTAAAATAAATTCATGATTTTCCTAAAAATTACAATTATAACATAAAAAATTACATCTATCCAATATTTAGAAGAGGTATTCTTTCTCAGTAATCACAAGAAAATATGGTATAGCATCATATAAAACTATCTGTTTATAGAAAGATAATATTGAAAAAAAAATCTGTAGCTCTTCTTTTTTCCTTGTGAGGCACATTCATATTTTACTGCCATGGATGCCATAATTCTTACCTGGGCTTTTGTTTTCATTAAGCCTAATGATAAACAAAAATGGGGAACAGATTTCTCTCAGTGACAGCGTAATTTTTCCACATGAAAGAATGAGTTTCTTTCCAGTAAGGTATCTCAGATGCAATATAATTTCATTTCTCGTTTGCCCAGATCTTGTCCATAAGACAGAGACACAGGAAAAGAATTTTTTATTGAGTTTTAGTCCTTCAAAACATGAATCAGACCTTTCGGGCTGAAATCACCTACTTCTGTAAGATAAAAGCTTTGTTTTGTCTCCTTCAACAACACAAGAAATAGTGAAAGCACATTTAGCTCTTAAGAAAAGTGCCTGGAAAATTTCTCACTTATTTTCTGTTAAAACAAGTACTTTCCTGGTCAGCTTTCATAAAAGAAGCCGGTGTTGCTTTTTAAGACAATTTTGAAAACAGAAAAATCAAAATGAGAATTCTTCATGATTGGTTTATTCTTTTTTATTCTCTCTCTTAATGATTGGACTTGTTTTCTATTCTTGTATTGGTAAATACCTGTATCACTTGCACAGTTGAATGCAGGTAAATCTTAGAACAAAGGCCAAAAAGCTGGAGAGTGACTTTGATTAAAGAGCTATAGATAGGTCAGACAGTGATTTTCAGCACTGGTAGGCAGATGCCATACACGACAGCTCCAGAACTTTTGTGTGGCAGAATTTGCTACTTAGCTTAGTTTCGTCTAGGACCTCCCTGAAGGCAGTAGGGTTACTGTATTTCCCTCAGATTAGCAGGTATATCTCTGCACAGAAATACCTATTTTTTTTTCCTTCTTGTAGGGGAATAGTTTGAAATAAACTTCTGTTGATAATCAGTGTAGGGTGCTCTGGTTTGTTTATCTTCTCCCTCTTTAGAAAAATGAGAGAAAGCAAACTGCAAACCACATGAATCATTTTACTATAAGCAGTCAGCCTCTAGGCTTTGTCTAATTTTACTCCTCTCCCCTCGTAAGTCACTGAGTGTATGTTTTCCATATGAGAGGACAGCCTCCTCGTGGTGGTTGTCACTACCCTTAGAAGTGAACCTTTCCAACTTCCATCTTTCAGAGAACACCTGGGTGAAAGGACAAGCAAGAGTCGCCCTCAGTGAACTGCTTTGGGTGGCCCTTGAGCAGAGGCAAGACCTCTCTCACAGCTGTGACATTTCCTGTAATGTCTTACCTGCCTCGTGGGAAAAATCCCTCCAGCACAGTCATTTGCCTCTGAACGTGGCATCACTTTCCCTTTGTCTGAGATAGAAGCAACATAGAACCAGCTGGTGGCAATCAGGATACACACCAAAAGGAACCTTAGGAAATTAAATTCCCTTAAATTTCTTCTAAACAGCTTCCAGTGCTCGATCTGTCTCTTTTATGGGCAACACATGCTCTTCTACACTGCACCACAGCATGCAATGGGTACAGATGCTTAGGGCTGACTTTTAAGCCCTAGACAAATACAGTGCATAAAAAAGTGCCAGGTGCTCAGGGCTAGGATGCTAAAGAGGCCAAGAGCACTTACAGCTCTTTTCCCCTCTGACTTCAGGGGCAGCTCAGGCTGCTTGGCAACTCTCAGGAAGAGCTCAGCAACTTACAAAAGTTACAAGCTGTTTTAAAAAGGTTCCTCTCTTTCTTTTTTTTCTTTCTTAGAATGGCAGGTTATTCATAAGATGCTTACCGCATTAATTTGATATCTGCTAACAGATTTAAATAGTAATGAGCAAACTATTCTGCAAAGTAAACAAATAAAAGACTTTTTAGAAAATAACAGAAGGGCGACTGTATGTTAGGATTTGATTATAAGAAGAAAGTTATATTTGGCAAAAGGCATCTGTAATTTGTGTTTCCATCGTTTTATAAAGCTTCTTTTAATGGATTAAAATCACTTCTGGCAGCTTTTTCCCCTTTGCTGCCATAAACTAAACCCAAATCTCTACTTTACAGAAGATAGCTGCTAGAAATTCAAACAGAAAGTTCTGACTAGGAATAAATAAAAGCATTACTGTGATTGCTTCACTTTTTAATAGCCAAAATATTTCCTAAGATGCATTACTTTGTTGTAAAATAAGCTTTTCACATCTTTGCAGCTGTTTCATGTGTACCTGAAGGAATATGATTACATTCATATAGTCTTACAAATATGAATATATTATATCAAGATAGTCTTACAAAGTATTAATCATTATCACACCTCTCTAATGAATGGAAAAAATATGGTTTTTTGCTTTTTTTTCTCTAAATTAAGTAGAATTAGGCCTTTTTTCAAGCTTGAGAATCTGTAAATTAGGTAGCTATATGTACTTTTCTGAGATATACCTTGCAGGACTCCACAAACCAACCTGAAAAAGAAATAAAAATTAAAGGTTTTTTCATGTAGTTTTTCTGCTCTTTGTAAATTGTTTGTTTTTATTTTTTTTTCTTCTCCTCTCTGTTACTTTCTGAGAATCAGCGTTAATAATCCAAGAAAAATGTGCACCGTAGAGAATTTCTGCAACACATGCTGGTGTGTTGAAGTGGCAAACCAGCACTGTAAATCCATATTCAAAATAGGAAAGAGCAACATCACAATCTTGTTAACCACTAGCATAAATATACACCAATCCTTAAGGCAGGGGGTGGAAGGGGAGTGTGAATCTCATCTTTCCAGAAATATGATTGATATAATGCCAGAAATTTGCCTCTTATCTATAGATTAGGACTGTGGCTTTGAAAACTTGAATGTTTATAGCTAGATGGTGTGAATTTAAAAAACTATTTATAGAAAGAATAGTTTACAAAAAAATGCAGTGATGAAGTATCAGCAGATTTTGTAAAAACAATTTATATGTACAGTAATTGTAAATGATGTCTGTAGAGATCTATAAATAGACATAACATCATTCCATATATTTTTGTTTTGTTTTCTAGGGCCATAATGGATCACGAAATATATAAAATGCATAGCAGTTCAGCTACTTCAGAATGGGAAGCACCTCAGGGAAATATTGTGCCAGATTCTCAAATACAGCTATGATCCCATTGTGCCACTCAGCCGCTACAAATGAACCATAACCCAGCTGAAAATTTCTGGCAAAGGATTTCCTGTCTTCAGCAAATTCTCTTCTGACATATATCTATCATTGCCAGGCACTGTAGCTTTATGTCTTCACTGTGAAAAGACATGTCAAGAGTAAGAAAGTTCATGGTACAGTCCTGCTACACTCTTTCTCCACTGATACAAAAACCCCACCAAAATTCTGAAGCACCAATAGCATTGGACCAAGGAAACTCAAAACCAGTTGATACAGGCTCAAACCCTTGATATCTTTTATCCCACATGTTGAAGCAGACACAGGTACAGTAGTTGGTCTCTACACAATTTTCCTTCATTTACTTCACTTCATTTAAAAAAAAAATTAAAATTTAAAAATACATTTCCAACCGATTTGTTTTTGTAGCATGGTAATACCACTGTGTTTACTATGCTAGTTACAGAGCACTTATCATGCACATCCTGCTTTGATTTTGAGCACCTGACTACCTGGGAATTTTCTTTTAATTTAAAGATTTTCACAGAGAAGGTATCTATTTTATCTATCCTGAAAAGACAAAGAGCATTTTTCCTACAGAAAGAGGTATGCTCTGTGTAGCTTTGTATCTTTTCATACCAATTCACCCTAATGGCTGTTGTCATGTATCTTGTTTTACCTTTCCTCCTTCTTTTGAGATCTCTCTTGTTTCCTTAACGTACATCATGAAAACAAACAAAAGCCCCAAGGTCATGTCTATTTCAGTATCATAACTTCTAAAGGATGCAACAAAACTGTCAGTCTCCTTGTCAGTGGCAGTAGACCTTCTCTCTAATTAAATAGAAAATGGGATTTTCTCCCTCCCCCCGACAAAATAAAGGAAACAAAATTCTGAATAATGCAATTCTCTCTGACATTTCAGCATGAATGGATGGAGCTGTTATCCACCCATTAGGAAATAGTAATGTGCAGAGCATGACATTTATAGTAAATATAGAATCTGTAACCATTTGGATTCTAGAATTGTCTGTGGTTACAGCTCTATATTAGTGGTAAAAACTTGAGAAAATAAAAAAGTAACATGGTTAAAAGCTCAAACACAAGACAGCATGATAGAACAGATACTCATCTTTTAAATTCAAGAAAGATGTAAATGGCCATGACATTTAACATTGCTGAGCAATAACAGTTATTGAGGTAGTCAGAATGAAGGTAATTACATTAATATGTGGTATTGTTTGGCAAAAAAACCACGGAAATAACTGTGCAGGCTTGAAGTCTATTTATAATGCTCACATGTCTGTGACTGTGTGACCACTGAAGGGCAATGAGCAATTTCTAGATAAAATCTGCATCATTATTCTCATATTGCAAGAAGAAAACATAACGCACAAAGAAAGACAGAAAGCAGTGCACTCACTCAAACAGAGTGTCAGACTTAAAAGCAAAACCTGGAGCACATCAAATTTGGGGATGGAGAAATAGAGCACTAAAACATTACTCATAATTTTAATTCCATAAAAAATGGGAAGCACTAGTGCCTTTTCAACTGTGTTTGAAATGGTAATATTCAAGAAAATGACTTTACAGAGAACTGTTACTTTACGATGTAGGAAAGTATTTAATAGTACTCTCTGGAGGAATTAAAAAAAATAGAAATAGGTCAGGATTTCAAATAAGAGAAGAAGGAAGAAAAATGGAAAGGAAAAGAAAGGATACAAAATAATATATAAAAAGCAAAGGCTGCAGCAACTTAACTCCATGAACAAGCAAGTGAACCCAAAGTGTATGATATGTTATGTTACGGAATTGCAAACACCATGGTGCACTGATGGATTCACATGACTCAACACAACATTGTACCCATAGAAGTACCAGCAATTATTTTCACACCTCGGAAGGTCTTCAAGACTTGGTGCCTTTTCATGTGTGTCATAAACTGTTGGGTCAAATGTATGTCCTTCAAGAAATAAAAAAAAAAACCCATCAAATCAAATTAATCCAAAGGCCTGTAAAATTTGTTTGGTTGTATTGCTATTTCATCTAATTACTGTGAAATGTCTTACTCTCCAGAGAGAAATGAGACCTTTACCTTCAAGAAGTAAATGCTGTGGAAAAATATGAAGTTACATATGCCTGAAAAGAAAGAGTGAAAACAAAAACCGAACAAAAAACCCCAACCCACATTAAGTTATTAAATGCATACTGAATATGCTTTACAAGACACTGTCATCAGAGAACAAAATCCTGTAAGATAACTGTTATATATTAAATAATTGCTCGATACAGTAGCAACAGTAAAACTTTCCTTCAAGGTGATAAATTGTGCTTTTTAAAAAATAAACACCAGTGCCAAGGAATATGTATCAAAACACATGAAACATTTTATAGTGAATGATAGTATTCTATTTGTTTTCTACACAGAGGAGGCTATTGCCTCTTTGTGTACTATTTCCAAGGACTACTTTGATTTTAATGTTAGACTTGAGTTGAAATGTGAGAGATCCAAAGCAAAATGGAGGTCAGTCATAACAGAGTACACCTTAAATATGCTGATAAATAAAAATGCTTATAGTACAAGCATTTGTTAAGCAGAAAAACTTCAGAGGTACAACGAAAACAAAACAAACAAAAAATGAAGTAAACACCATCCAGTATGTTCTAGTATAAAACTGATTGAATAAAAGTGTTTGGTTTTAGCCAAAAGAAAAAAAAAAAAAAAAAGAAATAAAAGAGGCCTGGTTACACTCTCACTGAAGATCTTATGTAATACCTCAGTTACAGCACCCTATTTTTCAATATTCAGGGTTACCCAAAGAAAAAATAAATCCATGTCCAGATCACACTTTACAAAACATGGATCAAAAATACACTTTTCTTGAAGGTTTTCTGAGCAAGATAAACTATCTCTATCACATGCCCAAGTTATTATTCTTTTACCCAAACCAAGGTTACTGTGTTGCTTCCATTTCTACCCCTATGCTGTAGATTTATTGATTCAAGAGTATCAAGCGTAGGAGTTTAACAGTAACTGTTTGGTAGCTTATTCACCTAATCAGGAGTCCCTACTTGCATCTCAACACAATATAGGTCCCTTGTTACATACACAATACGGGTATGAAGGAGAAGCATAATCAGCCAGAGATGTTTTTTCATGCCTAATGAGGAATGGGAACTGGGCTGGTAAATCAGTCAGACCAGAGTTTCGTATAAACAGAATGCCCAGACAGTCTTATAAGTACCACCTAATCCTCTCAGGATCATTAAAAAAATTCATTATGATGTTTAAAGCATCAGGGAAAAAAAAAAAAAAAACAACAAAAAACTAAACCAAAAAACAAACAAAAACCAAAAAACCAAAACAACAACAGAAACCCAAACAAACAAAAACAAATCCCACCAAAAAAACCCCTCAAAACCCAAACAATTTACTCAAAGCAAAATGTTTTGCAAAACTCATCAGTTTTGGTGAAAGCTTTGAAGCATTGCTTAGCAGCTTATCTGAAAGGATAACTCAGTTTCATGATCGTTTCTTCAAAGAATGCCTCATCCTCCTGTTGGATTGTGCAGTGTGGGTCCCCACTGCTCTCTCTAGAACAATGTATTTTGCAAACAGTTTTTGAGATGGAAGGCTATACTCCTTCTAACTTAGACATCCTGAGTTACCCTGCTGCATCAGAACTACACATAATTAGGATATGGTAACTCATTTAGCAAATTTTCAAAATACGCTAATTAGATTACAGCAAATCATTGTTTTTTAGAAAAAGATTCCTATGAACAATTAATGTTACAATTTTCTAGTTTAAAGCTTTTACAGTGGCACACGCCTTAGTTTGACTTCTTGAGAGAGGAATGATTTAATTTCTTACTAATGTACAATTGAAGATGACAGTTTTACTTCTAAAACAAGCATGAAACATTATGTTCTGACAAATTATGTACTTGAAACAAAAAGATATGTCCTAGTATTTATTTACTTACTTATTTATTTATTTATTCATTGATTTGCCTGCTTTAACCTAATGATTTAAATAAAGTTGGTGTTTGGAACTTCTAGACCTAAGATTATTTGTAATCATCACACAGATATTATAGCATCAGAGTCGTCATGTGCATGGTAAGAATTAAACGTACTGGCAGTCACCCTTGAACTGTATCCCCCCATGATTTTCTGGGAGATGTAGTAATACCATGAGGTAGATATTTATTATTCATTCATCTAAGTTTTAAAAATTTGTTTCTGCTATATAATGTGGGTTATGTTTGTGTGTAATAAAAATATTTAAAGAAATTTCACCATGTACCAAAAAAAATAGGCATGGGGCTATAAAGGATGGAAGCAAAAGATTCTCTACATAATTCCTTAATAGTGTGCAGAGTATCTCCAGAGAACCTACATAAAAATTAATGCATTAAAACTGTGATCTTTAGTATTTAATTTACGGTATGTTTTTAATTTATTCAAAGTTTGAGATCAGTTCTGGGAGATAAAAAGCAGTATATAAGCCTTGGGAGAAAGAATTCCAACTGTTTGCAAAGAATAGACGGAGTGACAACTGACTGATCAGGCTTTCTGGAGCAGCAAAGTTTACAGCTGTACTCTCCCAAAGGCTACATCTCAGGATGAGAATTACAGTGCTTTAGCATAGTATTTTTAACGCTGTAAGTTAAAACTTTGCAATTTTTTACACAGGACAGTGAAAAACTCTTCCCCCAACTGGGTCCTGGGAGATTATTCAGAGTTGTTTCATTGGTGTAATCCTTTTCATCCTTCATTTGGATTTGCCACTCACCGGAGAGACGGAGTACATAAAGTATCAAGAAAGGAGCTTTCTAAATTTCCAGTGAAAAGTTACGTTTGCTACATGTCCTATGATTCCTTGATCTCCTTTTTCTCTGAGTAACCTGAGTGCCTGCTCAGGATTATAGAATTATAACATACCATAAGAAAAAATACAAAACAGAATCTCGTGAAGTCCAAAGAGACAAAGAAGGATGGAGGGATGGTGGTGGTCCACCTGGCTGAGTGCAAATGTCTGCAGTGCAGACACCTGTGTCACACCTATTTACATATATTCCTTCTACAGTCAATGGAGAAAAGCAGCTAAGTCTAAGACATGATTCATATCATCTTAAGTAGAAGGTAAAAATGCATGGAGTGTTATGTCCTGAGATATTTATTTCTTACCACTGGTTTTGGAGTCCATATACTAAGCTTAGAGGTAAATATCTAGAATGCAAATGTCTAAGGATATTTGATATTAATTCAAAGAATGTAAACCAGACTTCTGCTAGAAATTATGTTTTACAGTACAGTTTAATACTAAACAAGTCCATTTAAAATTAATATACTAAAACGAAGCATATTTGTCAGTATTCAAATCTCTCAATAGAGAATGTGGAAATAAAAGACGTAGGGCAAAACTAGAGTTAAATGTTGCAACCCTTGTGCTGGAGACATTTTGATTTCATCCAGCTCTAAAAATGGAACTTCATATAACATAAGTCCACAATACAGGAATATATGTAATGACATATAGGTAACTATACTGTGGGAGTTTAATAAACTATATTTTGTTACAGTACATAGAGTTAAGTCTAATAAAATCAGATGTGCATTTATAACAATATTCTGTGAGACTATTAATGAATTTTTGATTAAAACCACAATTTTTGTTGAGGTATTTAAGGCAGAAAATAGGTTTTAACACTTTCAGCATGTAGCAGGATAGCTAGCTTTAAATTTTTTTTAATTAATTATTGTGTTCAAATATGATGTGATCATGTTCCAAGGCAAGTAAACAAAAAGACTGTGAGTGTGACTAATGTCCACTACCAATGAATACAAGATCAAAATCCATAAGTATTTATTTTTTATGTGAGCATTACTCAAGATATAATGATGCCTTACAGAATCATTTCAATTTGAATTGCTTTTTAGTTGAATAGTCTTGATCAGCATTTCATTAAAAAATATGCATTTTAAACACACATGTGTCCAATATTCAGTTTCAGGCACATTGCTTTCCTAAACCTTTGAAAAAAACCCAACACTGTCAGGCTTTAGTAGCTGATGCTACTAAAGCCAGTGTTTATGTTTGATAGTTAACTTCTGATATCTTTAATAATTTAACCCAATTTCTGTATAAATATGGGAAACCAGACTTCTTAAAAATCCCATAAATTATCTTAGAAGTCACTCCTCAGTTAAGTTTCTTGCAATATTGCTCTGAAGAGAATGAATATAAATCTAGTCTTAATGCTGAATTTGAAAGGAAACCTCATTCTGAAGGCAAACTCAGCATGGTAATAGTGTATATAGTACAATGTCATTTGTTTCATGTAGTTTCATACAGTGACTTTGTTCAGCAGTTGGGCTAAAAATAAGAACCTTTTAATTTATTCCATTACCTAACATAGTTTTAGAAACATATAGAGTGTAAAACTAGTGTGATACCAAATCTTTGCTATTTTTATTGAGATCATGGGTAATTATATTTGCTCAGTAACGTATTTTCAACTTTGAGAATCCTTGTGCCAATTGCACAAGTATTTTCAAAATTTAGAAGAGTGACAATAGGATTCCTGTTATGAAGTAAAGATTTCCATAAATAAAATATGGAAGATCAGATCGATTTTTTTGTACAAAATAAAATATATATGTACAACCAAGTGAAGTGCTGGGTCCTACCCTTGGGTTGCAATGACCCACAAAGAGCTACAGGCTGGTGAAAGAGTGGCTGGAAAGCTGGCAGAAAAGGACCTGGGGGTGCTGGTTGACAGCAGTGAAAATGAGTTAGCCATGGGTCCAAGATGGCTAAGAAGGTCAATGGCATCCTGGCTTGTATCAGCAATAGTGTGGCCAGCAGAACCAGGGCAGGGATTGTCCCACTGTATTTGGCACTGGTGAGGTTGCACCTCAAATCCTGTGTTCAGTTCTGAGCTCCTCTCAGCAAGAAAGACATCGAGGGGCTGGAATGTGTCCAGAGAAGGGCAAGGGAGCTGGTGAAGGGTCTGGAGCACAAGTCTGATGAGGAGCACCTGAGGAAGCTTTGGTCTGGAGAAAAGTAGGCTCAGTGGGGATCTTGCTGCTCTCTATAAGTAGCTGAAAGAGGGTTGTAACAAGGTTGAGGTGATCTCTTCTCCAGGTAGCAAGTAATAGGACAAGGAGTAATGGCCTCAAGTTGTGCCAAAGGAGGTTTAGATTGGGTATTAGCATAAAATTCTTCACTGGTAGGGTGGTCAGGCATTAGAGCAGGCTGAGCAGGGAAGTGGTGGATTCACCATCCCTAGAAGTGTTCAAAGTTTGTGTGGATGTGGCACTTGAGGACACGGTTTAGTGGAGAACATGATGGTGCTGTTCTCCACTAAACCGGCTGGGTTAATGGCTGGAACTGATGATCTTAGAGCTCTTTTCCAACCTTAATGATCCCATGACTCTGATGTTTGGGTTATGTTAACCTACTTTTTCTTGGTGAAAAGACAGAGATCCATTTGGCATCATCTGTATCTTCTTATCTCTCACTGGAAAATGTTGTAATTAGAAATGTTGTGCCTACAGCTTTTTTTTTAAAACAATTTTCTTAAGAGAAGTTCTAAGCTTTCAATTTGGGTACGTGCTTAGACTTTGTCATTAGTTCTAAAAAATGTATTTTAGACTGATGTCATGTACTACTCAAATCTTAGTTGAAAGTAAAGCATGTTTCTTCTTCCTCTGGTGTGAACCTGAAATCTGAAAGTTGTGAGTGGAAAGCTACATATTTTTTAGAAATTACTGAGAGCTGTTGTTTTGGAAAACTGGCAATCAGTTGAAGTATTATTGGCATATTAAAAGCTCTAACAGGAAAAACAAAATAATATTTAAAAAAAAAAAATTAGATCTTTCGTCATTTCAGAACATAACCCAAAGTGGAAAAAAAATGGTGTTTTTTTCTCAAGGGCAGGTAAATTATATCTGTTTTATTGAGACATCTTCACAGGAATTTTTCTTACGAGAGGACAAAAACAAAAAAATATTAAATTGTAAGGTTTATAATTAATATTAGAGATCAGTTACATATCCTTGGGCACCAACGTTGTACACAAGCTTGTCTTCCTAATTTTATTTCAGATTAAAAAGGGAGAAATGGACACTTATCAGGCAAAATTAATCTGAAACATTTCGGACATCTACATTAAGGCAAGATTAATTATGTCCTGAAAATATACCATCTCATTTATTTTGTTAACCATTAAGGCAGCACGGGGATTTTAACTCAGATGTATTTGACTGAGTAATTTCTCCTCCTTTACATCAATATAATATTCTGTCATATCTGTGACTGGCTTAGCAACAGCACAGCCAACTACCTCACAGCTAAAGGAGGTCACTTTTATGGCTTCTGTTTCCAGAGAAACTAAGGAGCAATACATCAGTTCTCTCATCAAGATCAAGATCTTCATCAACTTTTAGTAGCTAAACTGATGATTCAGCCACTGACTGAATTCATTGAATCACAATCATTCGTGGACTAGCAAAATGAAAAATGTTTAATAAGCCAGGATGCTAATATGCTGCTAAATTTTCTGGATTCATTTCCCAAGTGTGTGCACTTTGAGTTCATTAAGACTGAGGTAGCTTCTTTTACTTTCAAACTACTGAAAGTTACCTTGAACTTCATGCCTTGAATTTTTAAATTGTCCACAATTCAGCCCGCTAGATGAACCTGAATTATCTACTTTCCTGTATTACAATGTCTTCATAGAAACAACATCCGTCATCTGGAAGAAACACTTAATTTAGTCATGGGGTTTCTAGGTTCATTCTAATAGATAATGACATTGTTTTTTTCTTTTTACGTTATCTTGCAAAAAGCACTGAGATGCAGCACAAACATCTGTTGATTTCTAATGGTGAAAGCAGGTGTCTTATGGCAGGTAGGCCATAATAATTTAAGGACAGAGATGTTGTATTGCAAAGCTGCCATTTCCAGTGATATTATAATGTACTACTACCTCAGAGCTGATGGATTTCTCCTTTAAGTCAAGCCTAATATTTTAGTTTAATGCTAATTCACATGAGTTCTCTTCTTATTGCTGGCAGACTAATTGCTGGTTTCTCTCTGGAATGGAATTCCACTGTGATGAACCCTTTAGAGGGATGTTTTTCTGAGTTGATATCTTAATTATAAACATGGTGAAATAAGTCACTGATACACAAAAAATGACTTTCAGTTGTGCTTTTCATAATTTAACTGGAAGTAAATTCCAAGTTTTATGACATTTCTAAGCTGGTCCTCAGAGAAAGATGCTATGCACAGGCTGCTATGAGAAAGGGTGGGGCAGGGGGCACTCATAAATTGATTGCTCTCAGAAGAGTGGCATCATGTTTTTCTTTATTACTTTCTAAATAACTAAAACCCTACTTGTTTTTAGTAAATTGATAGTCATTTGAAAAGACTTGTCAAGGGGACAGTCAGAGCAGCAAACCCATCAGTAGAGGAAGGTCTTAGCATACATCACCATCTACTGTCATCCTTCTACTTATCAGTTTGCCAGGGAGCCAGAATAGCTGGGCAAGAATAAGCATAATGCCCTCCAGGGCTGTCTTTGGAGCTCTCAGCCCATAAAAATGCATCTTATTGGACAGAGATGTATGGAGCAATCTTAAGTTGCACGATTAGTTAGAAACAGAGTTAAAAAGCTAAGATCTCAGAATTAGAATCACGATGGAAAAATAAACTAAAATTTTAAGTTCTTTGCATTCATAAGCAGCCATTTTAATTTTTTGTCTCTGTAACATATAAAAACAGAAAATTGTGTGCTATTAATTTCATTTTGATTTTAGGTATTGATCATGCAAATGCAAATGTTTATGTATTAGCAAAAGCAAATTTTTATGTATTGGCAAATTATTAGATTATATGCACAATGCACAGAATTAAGCACTTCTTTGAAATTTGAGGCATTTTGCTTTGTATTGAAATGTTCTAGAGATGCCTGCTTCTTTGACTGACGCCATGGGGAAAATCTTTTGTCTAGTCTAGGTGAAAGTCTTTACATTTCATCAGCTGAATCTAACCTTTAATCATTGAGTACTGATATTTTTATAATGCAAATTAAAGGGACAGATATTACTATATTGTTAGTTTATAAAACTTACGATTGTTTTGAACTAAAGGCATATTGTATTAATGTAGACCTTAGCTAAATTTTGAAAAGTTGTTTTAATTTACTTAATTATGTTGATTGGTCTCAATTTTATCTTAAAAGTTGTTTTATTAAGTTTCATAAATAAAAAAACAAGGAGTGCAATATCAAATTCAGGCAGATAAAAATTCTAATCAGAAGGATGAACAAAACTTTTCGGAAACATTGACAAAATATATGAAACTACCAATCCAGAAATTCAGATGCATTAGTCAGTAGATCTACAAATGAAACAATATAGAAGTAGAATAGGCTAAACAGTAAGAAAATAAAATGCTTTCATGAGGAATTATTATATTTTATAATTACTATAATCAAATTAAAATAAAAAGACTAATTTAACAACAAAATTTAGGTTATGATTGTATAATGTTTGTTACAGGCAATCTTACATATACAAACCTTACATAAATTGAAACCTTTTATGAATCCACGGTTTTGGTTCTATGTATAGACCATTGGCTAAGCCATAGCTGTTGGGGGGTTTTTTGACTGTGTGCTGGTATTCAAATGTCTTTTGAAAAGGAAATGGAACTCTTAGATATATTAGAAAACATGTAATCATATTTTCTCAGATATCTCTGTTCTTTGTTCTTTACGGGACTGATGCAATTTCTTTAGTAGTCATCAGCAAAATTCCCAGTGACTGCAAGATGGAAATGAGGGAAGGCTTAATAAATGAACATAATCTGTTACTCTCTCTTGAATATAGCAGTTGTATTTTAATAGTATAATTTCTTATTATACAATATTTTATTGTCTGCTTGTATTGGTTTAGTTATTTATTGTATTTGAAGAACTCAACAAATAATTCTAAATGCAAACATATTTACTACCAAAAAGTAAAAGTCCTGAGAATCTGTATACTCTTGTGTTGTGGAAAAAAAAAAACCTCTTCAGCAAACAACTTTGTATATTGTATAAAGTGGAGGTAAGTACACTTAATTTTATTAAAATGTTAAGTAGAACAGAGAGAGAGAAAGACAGGTACACAAAAAAAGAGCTACACAATAGACTGCTCAGCTATTTGTTATCCTGAGCTGCTTCTCCAAAGCTGCTGTTACTAGACTACATCTTATTTTGACACATAATCCTCTTAAGAATTGATCCCCCCTTGTAAATGCAGCTCACTTCAGAATGTAAGCAAATTGGTTTGCCAGGATTGATTGAAAAGGGAAGTATGCATTCATCATGCACCATAGTTGCCTGTAATAGAAATGTGGAACGATGACATTTTCCTCTGTCTACCCCTTTCTTAAACTGGTCCAATATTGGTCTGGTTTAGCAAATGTGAATTTAATTACAGTAGCAAAACAAACTAAAACAAGAAACATTAATTTAACAGTTTACTTGCAGCTTGACCCACAATAAGCACTGTGTCTTATTAAGAGAATATTACTTAGGTAAACCTTAAACAACAACTTACTTATCTTCTTATTCCTAAACAACATTTGTGAAGCCTTACAGTCTTTCAGATCAAATACTGCATTTGGTTATGTGTAGCCTGTGAAAGTTCTACTTTTTGAGAGAATACCATTTCTCATAGCAATTCCATGACACTTTCATACTTGACTCTCCAGAAAGTAGAGACTGAATTAATCTGCAGGTTCACTGCAATTGTTGTTATTTGTAGTATTCTTATGCAGTAGAAGACCCTGGTACAATCAAGTAAGTAAAAGTAGAGCAGGTAGAGTAAGCTGGGCAAACACAGCATGTCTGGGCATCTTCAGTGTGCAAAGTTGGGGCAAAAAGCAAAAGGTCCAAGCTCAACAGGAGATCAGCTGCTACAGAGCTCAGCATCATCTGGGAGCAGGTGACAGCTGCTTTCCTGCAGACAATAACCTGCTTTATGTGAGACAAGAATCCTTATGAGAAGTAGTAAAAGAGGAAGGATTTATGACAGCTTTTCAAATGTGTAAGAGTCTCCCTAAAGTAACATCATTTGAACAAGGAAAATCTTCTCACATTGAAAGATAGGGATTTTAGGCTGCTATTGAGCTGTGAAATCAGTGTTAGAGGACAGTATCAATCATAGCTCCTTGCAGAAAGTTGTGGATTGCATCTCCCAGTAAATTCTGGTATCAGAAGTGCCTGAGGAGTCCTGAGAACCCTGGAAGACTCCCAGGATCTTATGCCTCTTGGCTTATTCTCTTTTTAAAATTAACACCCAAGCACTTATCAATACTCCCTCATTTCTTCTTTATAGTGTCTGGGGATGGAGTAATGCTACAGATTGCATAAATAAAATAAATAATATTTATTTGAATCGTTGAAAGGCTGAGACCCTGTGATTGACAAAATCAGTTTAGACACAACTTTTGCTGCTTACAGACACCAGGTCTTGCTACAAGAAGTATTTCACACATGTAAGATACCAATATCACATGACTGGCAGTTTTTTTCATCCCTGAAGTGAGATGCCTTGTGCTCCTGTTGACTCTTTCAGGTTTGCTTGCAAGAAATTATGTTGTCTCTTCAGTAATTCTGGATAAAATCCTTTCCTTAATGAAGAAGCTGCATGTTCTTTCTAACCGAAAAAACCAACGAACCAACAAAAAAAAAACCCATAAAAATACTCCCATTTTAATGGGTTGTAACAGAGGCTATGGTACTTCCAGCCATCCTATACGTGATCTACAGAGAGAGAGAGAAAAAAGTACTAAAGCTGTATAATTTAGTTTGACCTTATCATGTGTTCAAATGTGACATTCAAAGTCCTTGTTCAAATACACCACCTGCTAGTAAAATCATGCCTCAGAGAGTCTTTAGCAAAGGAACACATAAACCCGTGATCTATACAAATATAGCAAATTGTACAGATGTTTCTTAAAAATACGAAAGTTTACAGAGGCTGGCAGTTAAAATCACATACAGAAATATTAGCCACTATTAGTCACAGATTTTATTGCTATTTAGTTCACTAAATACTGCATTTTTTAATGCAGAGTAAGTGGGACATATAGGCACCACATAAATGCTTCTGCTATTATAGAAAGCCATCAGCTTTGCACAGGCATAAATGACAGGCCTGGAGAATCAGACCTTCTTTCTGAGAAGAAAGGGCTCTTGGAAGATCCCCTATACAAGTAAGATTCAGAATGGCAAAGTTCATGAAATCCCTCAGATTTTTATGGGTAAAACATAGGTGTTTATGTCAAAGACACTGATACTCAAAAAATTATTTTTTTATATTTTGATTTTTCCTTATGAGCCTTAGACTATCCTCCTAAACCCAAATTTTTCTAATACCAGTTCCTCCCAAAATAAGATTTCTGGCCATTTTCCACTGCTATGTAGTCTGCCAGTACTGGAAATATCTTGGTCCTACCATCTTTGGAGCTAACTTTCAAGCAGTTGACTCTGCTGCTAGGACATACCTTAGCCTCCTCTTCCCCAGAAAAAAAAGTCCAGTGCCCTCAGTTTTTCCTCCTGAGCCATGTGGTTTAGGCCTGATAATTTTGATAGCTTTCCATTGGAGTGTCTCCAATTTTCCAGGCCTCCTCTTCCAGGCCTTCTGAGCAGAAGAACCCTCCATCTGTTTGCCAGCCACATTCCTACTGAAGCACCATGGGATGTACTTGCACTTACTGTAGTAAGGAATTAATCCGATTTGCAATGAGTGAATTGTTGCCTTATGCTCAACTTGGTGTGCACTGTAACCCCCAGGTCCTATTCAGCCACCAGCTCCTTAGACTGCATCAAGATTGTGTTTCTCCTTACTGAAATGGTACAGAAGGAGGTCTGAGAACACAATTCCTAATTATATTAAGCAAGAATTTTAGTGTAGTCCTTTCTTACCTACCCTAGTTTCCACCTCTGTAATGCTTTGTGTTTGTGTCTTCGTTCATATACAAGGCCCTGCTTATTCAAGTAGGTTTTCTGCTTAAAGTCTTAGTCTTTGTCCACACTGGGATGATTTATGCATGAGTTCTTTTATTAAACATATTGTTTTATTTAAAAAAAAAAAAAAA
>VWZT01013960.1:189298-204724 GCA_013397055.1 Pachycephala philippinensis
ACCAATAAAACATTATCAGCTTTCCTGGGAAGCCTTGTTCTTTATGGTTACTTGTCAGAGAGTAATCCTAATTAGAACTAGAAATTCCCTAAATAAGCCAGATTCTTCTGTTGTGAAGTCCAGAATCCTAACTCCCTGCTTTCTTTCCAAGACTTCCTTAAGATCCTGGACCCAATTGTCTCATGATTTCTGAAGCCCAGGCTGAGGTACATGTTTTCATTCACCACCAGTTTAGGTGCAGCAGGTCAAGAACAGCATTATGATCAGAAGATCCTTCTAGCATGTGCACCAGTATCACTAGAGCTGTCTAGGCAGTTCTGGAGTCAGATAACGCTCTATGACCAGGACGATTACAACAATGAATTCTAGACAGCCTTGTACATAACCCCTTCTCACAGAATCATTTAATATCCTGGGTTGGAAGGGATCCATGAGGTTCTTTAATTCTTGACTCCACACAGGGCAACTTAAAAGTAAAACTATCTATGTAAGAGCCTTATTCAAATGCTTCATGAGCACCAACAGGCCTGGGGCCATGACAGCTTTCCTGGGGAGCTTGTTCCAGTGCTTGGCCACCCTCTCAGTGAAGAACTTTTTCCTAATATCCAATCTGAACTTCCCCTGATGCAGTTTAAACTATTCCCTCACATTCTATTACCTGAAACCAGAGAGAAGAGATCAGCACTTCCCTCCCCCTCACTCAGGAGAAAGCAATGACACAACTCCTCAGTCTCCTCTTCTCTAAGCTGAATACGCTTCTTAAGCAAGTAGTCTGGAACTGACCCTAATTTAATTCTTTCACAATATCCCTAGGATTGCTTTCTCCTGATCTTGACTCAGTGTGCACTTAGGACTAACTCTACATTGTGTATAGTCAAGGTAATGTGAGGGAAGGTCATTTCAAACTACAGTACTCAGTACTAGTTAGCTCTCCCCAACCTCCATTTTTTTAGCAATAGACCTGCCTTTCTTATGGGACTCCTCCCTTTTTCTGAGACTTAGCATGTCAAAGCTAGAAGAGTTTTGTCTGTGCAGTGCTGTGCCAGACAATGCAATAAAAAAAAGAAAAAGAAAAAGAAAAAGAAAAAGAAAAAGAAAAAGAAAAAGAAAAAGAAAAAGAAAAAGAAAAAGAAAAAGAAAAAGAAAAAGAAAAAGAAAAAGAAAAAAAGAAAAAGAAAGAAAGAAAGAAAGAAAGAAAGAAAGAAAGAAAGAAAGAAAGAAAGAAAGAAAGGAAAAGCAAAACAAACAAAAATCCTGATTCAAACAGGTAAAATGTTTAGCTTTAAGGTACAAAAATATGAGATTACTGATTGTGCTAGAGCATTGCTATAATATTACTACCAAAAAAATTACTAGGATTAAGTTTCCCCAATAGCAAATGAAAATAAAATAAAAACCCAATAATCCTTCATCTTCTCAGAATCAGTTACAGAAGAGATCTTAAGTTTTAAATTTATCTACCACATATGAGTAGAATGAGACATTAGTTTGCAGTTAATTTTTGTAAGAAAAGATGTTCTGAAGAACTGTAAAGCCTAAAACACAGTCAAGTTTTGTAAGAAAGGATATTTCTGAAAACCTATAAAGGTTAAAGTGCTTATATTATCCAGCACTTTTTAATGTCAGCAACTCTTTGCAGCAGGTGTATTTTGATTATTTCCTTTGCAAGCTTACTGAGAGTGATTTGAAAATATATGGAGTTTTGTAAAAGCTGATCCTTGCAAGCATAATACATAAGAAACAGCTGACAGGATTTATTGACCAAGAGTAAACTTATACCTATATGTGACACTTTGCTTTTTCAATAAAACATATTTAATAAATCGTATTTTCTTATAGATATCTTTCTGTACTTTTGGATCTAAGAACACCAGATAACAATGTAACTACTTTTATGTGGGGTAAAAACCAGCATTATCTTCTTTTACAGATGATGAGCTGAGAAACTTCAAAGAAGCTTTCTATCTACAAACACCTGAAGTTCTTCATATGATCATTATCTACATTAAAAAACCAAAACAAAACCCCAAATCCAACAAACTTCATCCTTTCTTTCAGGTGATTATTTCATGTCACAGATATTTTCTTAAACCTCGAAAAATGCCAAAGAAAAAAAATAAATTTATCTAGATATTCAAGGAAACACCTGTGCTAAGACATCTAATTCGTGAGATGAAGCCTACTCAGTCTCAGTGTAGCTTTATATAGAGATTAGTGGAGCATCTGAAAACCATCACAGAACCTCAACGTGTACTTATGTCCTTTCATCTTACTGAAAAAAAAAATTTTTTTATATGTTCATGGTTTTGACAAAGATTTGTGCTTCTGCTTCACTTGTTTTCATCAGCATCTACTTCAAAACCTGCTATCAGAGCTATAAAAAAGCAGAAAGTGAGCATGAGGTAACAACACAAAGTGTTAAATATGGTTCAAATATTAAGAGTATATTTTTTTCCTTCAGTTGTGTACACCAATAATCTTTTGATATAAAGCATAATCCATTGCCTGGTTTTATTTTAGAATATATTAAAAATGCCAAAAAATACTATTTTTGAAGAAAAAAAAAGTCAAGTCAGGCAAGATAGCTTGGAGCCATTGTTGCTAGAGTAAATTGCAGTGCAGTTTTCCAAAAGAGAAAAGAAGAAAAGTTGATGAAAAGAAACACAAAGCTTAAACTGTAGTACTTCTTGCTAGTCCTGACATGTAAGTGGCAATTTTTTTGTTAGAGAAGTACATACACACAGAGATGCCCACAGTCACACACACACACAGTCTCTCTCCTATGAGCCTAGCAAAGACCAAGCAAACTTGTAGAAGCATCAAGCTGTGTAAAACATTGTTTTTAGCTGCTTCTCTCCTCAGCAGTTCTCAGCAGTGTGTCAGAGAATACTCTCATTAGCTGAGCTGGAGGGTTATTAAACCCAAATTAAAAAGAAAGAAGAGGAAGATGACAGCAGAGAAACAAAACACACACAAGAGTGGAAACCCAGCTTTCTTTCTTTATCCTTTAGAAATTCACCTGTGAATATTCAGTGTGTGAATAAGCAATTTGTATTTTAAATGCCGTGTTATACACCTGATGTTAGATACTGTGAATCTGGGGTAGGGCACACAGACTGCATATTCTGTGCCAAGTTAAGGATTTAGCTGACATTTCTGGGTGTCATCTGGATTCACATCTCTGGTTCCTTTTGGTTAGGTTATTGCTCAGGCTCTTGCTTATTGACCTTACTGGTGCTATGTTGGATCTATCAACATTTTAGGGGATTTGAAGATATAGATGATATTCAGTTAAAGTAGCTCTGTTCAGTACTTTCCTCCCAAGCTAAATTACAGTTTCTAGAAAATTGCGATCAGTAGATGCCCTATTGAATCATGCAGTTAGAATTAATTTTCAATGCAACATATTGCACCAATTAATGTGACTTTCACAATTTTTTTATTTATAAAATATTATATCTCCTTGGATTAAATGGCTAACATTGACATTAAGCCTTGGTATCATGAAACTAGCAGTTGATAGTGCCACATCAGGTAAAACTAGCGGCAGCATATTATTCTAATTGTGTGATATACCCCAACTTTAAATAATGGCAAAGCCATACCTCTGCTTTCCGTAACAAGAACAGTCCTTAAGAGGGAACTGGGATGTACTGAGAACAGAAGTTAATTGATGATAACTGACAATATGCATCCTAAGTAGGCTTAAAATGTCAATACTTCTCACCTTGGTGTGAGAAACATTTCCTTTTTGTAGGAGATTTGTCTATCCAACAATCAGAAAACAAAAAGTGACTCAGCAGATGGCAGATTAACTGGAAGAAGGATCATTTTGTTCAGAATTAGACATCAGGATTAGTTGCTGTTTATTCTGTGATTGCAGCAGAGATAGAAAGCATTACCTTTTATTTTAGGAAAAAGGCTTGACAGGATTTATTGTTTAATACTTTGCAAAAAACTGAGAGTTATCTTCAGCAACAATACTATGACAGAAGTCAGAGCATTTGTCTGTGCATTTCTTAGATTTAACAAGGTAAGTTTTGCCAGGATGAGGCACTTTTGAAGGAAATCCCTAAATATGCAAACATTAGCTTTGGTGATTTAATTTCTTATTATAGAAATGCCGCTCCATTAGGAAAGAGACAGAGGAAGAACAAAAAACTACGAGGTCTTATTTCAATGCAGAGTAAAGAACAACTTCCAGAGTAATCAAAATCTTTAAAGATTCAGTGATTTTTCATGATAGAAAAGTTAACCTCAGCTATTTCCATATTTCCTTCCACGTTTTAAACAAGCTTTCTAACTCGGTAGATTAAACATTTGGTTCTCCATCACTTGTTTGGTGTTCTGTACATTTAAACAGCATCATTGCTCTCTACAGAAATTACTGTTTTATGACAGGGAAGCAATTTCTTTGTGTTTAATGCACATAGAAAAAGTTGGGGGGGTGGGGTTGCAAAAAACTGTAAGGTACAGCAAAAACATGCCAGTAAAAAGTACCTTTTATATTTTCAAAAATCTGTCACTTCTCATGAATCCAGTTAATGTCTTCTAATCCTAATTCAGTTGTTCTGGGCTTTTTTTTTAATAAAGCCAAAACCAAAAGGTTGGACTTCAACATATTTCAATCTTTTTGGACCAGGCAATATTATCTATTCCTCTTTGGGTCCTCAGCAGTCTTTAACACACTTTGGCAAAATAGAAGTTTGAGGTCATGTTTATGATGAGAGAACAGCTTTCATTAATAAAAAAATTATAATAGTTATTGTGTGCATGTAATTAACCATGCATAATTTTACAGTTTACTTAATTTTAAAAATTGGTTGTTCATAGTGAAGAGTGATTTTGTGTACTACAGTTTTTCATCGCCTTTGTAAATGATGTTCAGATTGGGGTATGATGAAAAACAAATCTTTTGAATCCTACTGTCAACTTATTTATATGATAAATGAGATTATGTAGGAGGCCAAAAGAACACTGTATTCTATCACTCTATGTATTTTAAGGACTTCAGTTTGATTGGAAAAATCATGTGCAACAAGTAAGTATTATGTGTCCAGTGTTATTATTTCAAGTATCATTCCTCTATTTAATTTTTTTAAATTTGTTAAAATTGCTAAAAATAATGATCCTTTAAATTCATCTAATATTTTCCAGTAATTCCAGTATTAAACAGGGTCCAGAAAGTTATTAGATAAATTCTATTAAAAATACTTTCTTCATTTATTCATAGTGTTTTTGCTGTTCTTTTTCTAATATCAAATTTCACTAAAAGAAAACAGAAATGAAATAATATATATATTGCCAAAAGCGTACTCAAATATACCTTAGAAAAATACCTGCAGCTTGTTAACTTTATTATTTTGATTTTTTAATGCTTTCCATAAATGAATTGCCATTAACATCACATATTGGAAATCCATTATGAATAAATATTACCAAGGGCAAATACATTTACTTTGCAGAGAAAACAAATAAGGAAAGAATTATATAAAGCATATTTCTAAAGTTTAGTACAGTGAAAAATATAATATTAAGAGAAATAACACATTAAAAGCTTAAGAGCAAAGGCAGAATTTATACAGAATCATCTTTTTTGTTATGATATCTCAGCATTTCAGAATAGATGTATTTTCTTACATTTGGTATTTAGGTAAATAAATAGACATCTCAGACACAAAAATCATAAATGTGAACAGAAATATAAATTTTAAAAATTGAGTTTTTCTATCCTTCTTTCGTTCTTCAAAGAGAATCTTTTAAAAAAGAGATAAATTTTTTCTGTCATCAAAAAAGTTTAAAATTTTGGCTTCTGATATAGTCATGACAGAGAATAGATAAAACTATGCTATTATCACTGTCAACTGGAACACCAGGTAATTTAATTGGTTTCCTCCATATGTATTTCCTCTACTATATTTTTAATTAATAGTTCATTAAATTTGAGAATAATTTTGGGTTTAGTAGTTGAGGAACTTAACAAAAATTAACCTCATAAAAGAGAACTTTGGCTAGATATCAATCTTTAAAATCCAAACAAGATTGTAACATATAGATAAATGCCATTTCTTCTCAAGGATAAGCCAAAATTTAGACTTGTGTGTAAATTTGAGATTTGTTTGATATTATCATAACTTTTTCCCATTTTCTTGTTTTGCCGAGAAGGGGGAAAGGGGGGAAATAAACACATGTTTTAGTGATCTATTTCTCATCAGTATCACCTCTTAATGCATAAAGAGGTAAGTCATTCAATAGGTCATTCTTTGCCCTATGTAGACCTATGCATTTGCATTTCATTTTTACCCTCTTAGTTCCTTCACAATCATATGGACTCAGTTCTTAAAAGTAGCACTATGAAACCTCCGATGGAATTATTAATATAGAACATCTAGTAAAGAAAAAAAAGGTTTGAAATAATTTTAAACAAACTTTTCTGGTATTTCAGGCAGGTCTGAAATTTTTACCCACATTAGAACATTATCCAAATGGAGACATTCATCATGTTCTGGATGAGTGGAGAATTAGAGCAGTAAAACAGTGGTGGTTGGGCTTCGTGGGCACTGATTATTAGGTGATATCACAGGGTTTGTATTGGGCTGAATCACTTGCCTTGTCAGAAGAGTGTGAGGGATCAGAGATTGTTCAGCCTGGAGAAGAGATAGCTGGAGGGGAGAACCAAATATCAGATCCCCAGTGCCTTCAAGGAGGTGGACCCAGGCTCTTCGTAACTGTGTGTGGTGAGAAGACAAAAGATGATAGCCATACTTTGGAAAAGGAAACATTCAGGCTGGGTATGATGAAGAGAAAATTCCCAAAAAGATTGCAAAGTGATGAAGCAATTCGCTGTAAAAGATTCTAAAGCAATGGTGATTTTTAAGACCTGACTGGGTGTAGCATGAACAGAGCTGAGCAGATTGGACCAACCAGCTCTGACTTCAGCACATCCCTTGCAGCAAGATGGACTAGAGACTTCATGAGATCCTTTCCCAGTTGAATTATCCTACGGTCATATGGCTCTATATCCAAAATACAGGTCAGAGGCATCATGATAACAGCAAAAAAACCCCAAAGAAATCTCACTAAAGATGACAAGGCATATTTAGATGAAACTATCTCTTTAAGTATAACCTATTTATTTTAGAACCTGTCTGTAAGATTTTATAACACTGTAGAGCAGCTATGTAGCTGGCAGTATTGACAGAGAAAGAGTGAAATAAACATATATCAACTTGAAGAAACAACAAATACATCTTTGGTGGACTAACATTTGTGCCATGACAAAAGATTAAATTAAGCATAGGACTACAATGTTCAGACAATTCTTGTGCTTGACATCATCTTTGCTTGCTCATTTTCCCTTAAAAGGAAAACAAATTAAGCTGTTGTGCTTGTTTGTTTGATTGCTTGATTTGTTGTGTTTTTTTCCCAGGTTACTAATGGT
This sequence comes from Pachycephala philippinensis, assembly GCA_013397055.1. NCBI lineage: Eukaryota > Metazoa > Chordata > Aves > Passeriformes > Pachycephala > Pachycephala philippinensis. The sequence goes on from VWZT01013960.1 coordinate 196,740, forward strand.
ATTTTTAATGATAGTTCTGGTCTGTCACAGCTTCCTGGAAAGAAGCCTGGATTTGGGGGGCGGGGGNGGGGGGCGGGGGGAGTTTGTTTGTGCTGAATTGTTTTGGGTTTGGCTCGAGTTTGTTTTGGGGGTTGTTTGGTTTTTTGCTAATGAAAGCAAATTAAATTACATGCATCAAGTTTGAAATAGTGTATTAATTGTACTCTAATCACAACTGACATGCTGTAGCTAAGGAAGCATAGAATTATCTTGTTCAATGTTTTATAAATGGTACTGTGAATCTGCAAAGAATAATTGTTTAAAATTTGCATAAATGTCCTACATTTACGAAATTACTGAGAAATTTTATTGTAGCAAAATTGTGCCATTTCCTCTTTTCCATTATCAGACTAATGTACATACTCTATTCATGACAGAATTTTCTTTCAATAACATTATATTTAGAGCCAGGAATTGACTTCTCTATATAATTTATTTTTATTGAATGGCTCTGTAAAAGGAGACAGTCTTTGTTTTCACCTCAGTTAGAGGTATGTATAATCTATGACAGTGAATATTCCCTTCTATCTAACACACTTTTGTCTTTTGCATGGAACAAGACATTAGAATTCCTATTTTCAGTCTGTCAAATTTATTTTGAAGTGCTAAGAAATTTTGAATTCTCACACTTGAATTTCCATTATTATTTTTAATAAGCCAGGCCAAGTGTGATAATTTTCAATACTGTATTTCTCATGGTTGCTAGTAACAAACATCTGACTGAAAGTAGTTGAATTTTTATTTTTTTCCTTTAGACTCAAGGACATTCTTTGTTTTATTTAATATTATATATTTTGTTTCTGAGTGGAACTCAAGAATGTTAAATCTTTCTTAACATCAATAATTGCTGCATGACAGTTTCAACTGTACCAAGCTTACTGTACATCAGTTTTTCCTATTACTATGTGAAAATTCCCAATCTTTTTTTTTCCTTTTGGCTTTTATCTAAGCCTAATTAAGTGCTTCACATGGAGATAGGGAGAGAGCACTCCGCTTGTTATCTTCTTTATGGTCAAGTATAGCTGACCTCAATAAACTGTGTGCAGAAACCTTCTCATTTCTTAGTTATATAAAGACAGAGGAATGCAAGAAAATATCATAATATTTGGTCATAAATAGAAAATAATTATTTACACTTTTAGACTGTTATCATTCCTTCCTGGTAGCTGGCCTTTTAAAGAACTACTTTAGATAAGAATTGCTAATAAAAATCTCTTCTGAATTTCCTAGGAGAATAAATCAGGGTTGTTTTCACCTTAATTTTTGCAAATATTTGTGACGACTTATGATAGCTGTAAGGCTGGAAGTTTCTGCATGCAACTATTATCTCTCAATTTCTCTGACTCTTTTATGTCCTGGAGTGATGCAGGGACCTGCCCCTTTTTCCTACCACTCCTTCAACCAAAAATGTGGTCCTCATAGATAAAATATGAAGGTTATAGCAAGTCCACGTGATATTGCTGAGGATTGTAAAGGACCAACCTTCTTCACTTATGAAGAGAGATTGTGATATGAAGATGTATACAGAATGTTCCAGTCAAGTAAACCTTAGCTCATTACTGTAGGAATAAATGAGATTCTGGCTCTGATAGTGGTCATGGACTTTGAATATTTGTGGTTGGATTCTTCTGTGACCTGTGGGATATACTTTCTGTCAGACAACATAATCCTGTCATATCAGCCTGGACTGCCAGGTAAATGAAATGGCTTGGTCTTGTTCCTGTGCTATGGTGTAAAGAAGACATTAAGCTGTTAAAGAGCATCCAGAGGAGGGCAGCAAAGATGGGAAAGGGCCTTGAGGGGAAGCCATATGAGGAATGGCTGAGATCACTTGGTTTGTTCAGCATGGAGAAGAGGAGGCAGCGAGGACCTCATTGTGGTCTACAACTTCCTCATGAGAGGAAGAGGAGGGGCAGGCACTGATCTCTTCTCCCTGGTGACCAGTGACAGAGCCCAGGGGAACAGTGTGAAGCTGAGTCAGGGGAGGTTTAGGTTGGATATTAGGAAAAGGTTCTTCACCCAGAGGATGGTTAGGCACTGGAACAGGTTCCTCAGGGAAGTGGTCACAGCACCAGCCTGACAGAGTTCAAGAAATGTTCAGACGATGGTCTCAGGCACCTGGTGGGATATTTGGAGCCAGATGTTGGCCTCAATATTCCTTGTGGGTCCTTTCCAGCTCAGCATATTTTATGATTCTGTTGACATGAAAAAGAAACATTTCACAAATTATACTAAAAATAGTTGACAAAATACAGATTAGAGTGTTTGATAACTGATGTCATATATCCACTCCAGCACTAAAAGCTACTTTTCAGCATTTTGAAAACAAAAGATGGATCTGTAGGCAGAGGGAGACAGCGCCTAAGGGACAGAGAGCAAGAAAAAAGGAAAACTTTCCTCGTCAGTCAGCTGCCAATAGAAGTGATGGGGTTTCCAGATGAACATCCTCCCCTGAGCATCTTCTCCATATGATTGCAGCATATCATGCTTCAAAACATTTTTTATATAGTAACTATATCACTTCCATCAGGAACTATTCAGACCGTCTGTGCTTGTTTCTGCTTATGATCTGCCAGTACTACTTGCAGCATGTGTTGAACAGGGACATATGATACTTTCTGTTTGTTGTTAAACTTTCTTCATATGTATTACTTGGTCCCCTAAAGTTAAATAAAAGTTATTACAAAAAAATAGGAAAAGGGCAGAAATGCTGGCAAATTAAGAAAAGCTATCAATGCACTATACATGCAAAGTAATTTTCGTTAAGAAAATTCTTCAGCAGTGTAGGTTTGACTGAGACTATAAACCTTTTTTCTCTTTTTTTTTTCCCCTTTAAAAAAAAAGAGTATTTCCTGTAAAATATGCCGATTGAGAACACCTGGTAAAAAAAATGCAAATGCTGTTGACATAATTATGATTTTAAATTTAAACTTCAAAGTAGCATTATGAAAAACAGACCTTTCTGTCCTGTAGCTGGGTGAGACTACTAGTCTTAGCGATAGCAAAACCCGAATCATTTACTTGTAGGAAAAAACCGTACTAGATCCCAACCTGTGTATCTTAAAACATGTACATACATGTGGGTTAGGCAAAATTTGAGGTTGCTCTGGTTTTTGAAAAGAAAAGAGATACACTTGAAAAAAGGTAATTTTTTATTAATTTTGTTTTTGATTCTTTGCTTGTTTTCTGTAAAGTACTTTTATTAGAAAATATCAGGTCAACAAAATTGTATCTTATTTATGGGCTACTATCTGGCAAAACAAATAAATTTATTCAAGCTCATCAGGCCTGGTTAAAAATATTATTTTTTTACCTATTACAATAGTGAATTCTTCACACTAAGTGTGGAAGTACATTCTTTAGCAATATGAACCTAAAAGTCCTAAATTCCCAGACATGAGTTATAACCAGGTGTTAAATCTGTGGAACCATTCATCAACTCTCTCAACTCATTCACTGTGGGCGATTGCCTATGTAAAGACCTCCCATAAAGCATGTAAAATCATTTTATGAATTCCAGGACTTTGTGTGTGGGTGTGCGTGTAAATCTTACCATGTAAAAAGACAAGTTATTTGACATCCATCCAAAACCTTTTATACGAATGAGGTATTCTTACACTGGGAATCTTGTTGTCATCAATCAATGGCACAAATAGGAGAAAAAAATGTTCCTACTTGTCCCTTCAGATGACCTCTCTGACAATATTTTTAAAAATTTCTTCTAAAGTAGTGTTCATCAATATAGGTAACCTAAACAATAAAAATGTTTAGTATTCTTTGACTTCCTTTTAATCATAATTTTAACACAATCAAACTGATCCTACATCAAAGAATTTATTCTGTTCAGATAAATTCCATTGTAACAAGTATTCAGCTATTTATCCATGGAAAAGAGACAATTGTTACTAATTTCTTCATGAGAAAGTTTTACAGGATCTGGTCCAGTCACTTTTCAAAAAGGGTAGATATGCCAAAGAAGCTACTAAGCTTCTTCAAGTTTCTTAAAACTATCAGCTGGGTAGTGTAATACATCCAAGTGAATGGTACCACTGAGGGAATGCTTTGGTTTGAAATCAGGTTTGGTTTTTCTCTTGGCCATTAAGTATACAGCTTTACAATCTTTGACCTTCTGTCCAGCCATTGTCAGACCTTTCCATGTGGTGGTAGGTGAAGGAAGACTAAGGGGACAAATATGGTATTGTAAGGGAGAGGAAGTAATGAGAATAACGAGGAAAGCAGATGACTTGCAATGGAGATGATTTAACACAAAAACTTTACTCCACTGAGAAAATTATTTCAGTATCTCATGCTTTAGCTATCATTCTGTTGACCTGAACTTAGCAAATATTATTTATATATCCAGAAAATCACTCAAAATGTTTTACTGTAGCATATTTACATATATAAATTACTTATTTTTGTTTAAATTACATGATTTATGGAAAAAGTGGTACTTTCAGAAATTGCAGCATCCTTTTAAATAAACTGAATCAGAATGTTAACTAGGTAGAAGATTTTATGGATTTCTAGTACAGCTGAGATTTAGAAAGCAAGATCTACAGCAGAAATGTGCTTTAAGATAAACAAATTCTGTGACATATTTTAAAATATTGTAATCTAGTATCTAGCTCCTGCTATGAAGTAGTTCACTACTCTGTATAATTGAGAAGTAGGCAGGCTTATATGTTCTTACAGATGGAAAAGAAAAAATTTTAAAACCACATATTCATTTGAAAACTTACTGTATTTGATATACATAATAGATTGGAATTTTTCTCAGATCTGTCCTCATTTCTCATGTGAAGTAAAAAGGCACAGATAATACACAATATCCTCCCGATTCATTGCATTGTAGTAGCTATATGCCTTTTCATCTGAAAATCTCCTAAACACTTTCAAATATAGCAATTTTCTAAAAAGTTCTTATGACTTTAGGCCAAACTGTATTTTTACAATATCTGGGCTCAAAGTTAAGTGTAGAATTTGATAGGATAGTAAGCATGTAATGAAGAAGAACCTGACTGGAGTGGAAAATTTTAACTAGTATTTGGACAAAATTTCCCAGGTTATGTTATGGATGAAATTCTGAAGTATTATGCTGATTTACACGTATATCTAGCCTTGTTTACAGCTGATACTGAAAAATAGCCCTTTTTTTTCACTTTTGTTTACAAAGTATCAATTCATGCATTGTTTTTGTCTTATGAAAGATATGGGGGTTGTTCAGTTCTTATACAAAAGCTTTGACACCTTCCTACATGTTATGTAAAACTTTGTCTTTAATTTAATTAATTTAATTAAAAGTACCAGTGCTTTAGCATTTTATTCTATCCTGGAGATTCTGAGACTGTGCCATGTAATATGGATTAGAGACACAAAATGACATCATTTACAGAAACATGGAAGAAAAACTTTTGAAGTAAAACTTTTTTTCAGTTGAGAACTTGGGGCTTTGTGCTATTGAAACTGCAGAAAACGGTGAAATATTAAATTATATGAACTATGATGTATTTCAGAAATATTTGAAAGGGTATCCTGAATTAACAGGCTTACCACAACATAAGGAATATGTGAGGAAAAGGAAAATTACTTGTCACATTTTATTCATTGAAGAAAATAGCTTTACAAGTTTATCAGTGGCAATATGGTCATTTTGAAGTTTTAACACACCATCTTTGTCCTGTTTGTTTTTTGTCAAAATTGTAACACACGGACTTAAAATATTTGTATAAAAACATACACTAAGCTTTTCCATATAGTGTGTTTTCTGTGAATCCTTACAGTAATGCTGTGAACCAACACCAATTGAGACAATTAGAAATTATAGTGACATTAATTTATTCTATATTTAATTTGGTATCAATTATCTGTAAATCATCATAAATCAACCAGCAAGAAGAAGAACTGCTCTTGCTACTTTGGATGCATCAGTCTGGGGATTAGCATTTCATCCGTTGAAATTGAAAATAGTATGTATGCCAATATGCTTCATTTATTACTGTACTTCAGTAGCAAACTATGAACCACAATATGTTTCAATATTAAGGACAAAAAATACAATACTGTACACAGCTGCAGTTCTGCTGACAAATGATCAATGTGGAGTCATGCACTAGGGTCAAAGATGTTATTTGAAGGTGATAATACAAACACCTAATAAATCATGTTATAAATAACAGAAAGAATTTCAAGTTAAAGTGCATTCAGAAAACTGCAAAAAAAGATTTGTCCCTCTTGAATTTAAGCTGCTGAAAACTTTAAGACAATAGAAAAAATAAAGCTAGGATAAAAAACAACGTTCGGAGCACCATTCAGGTGGCACTCTAGAAAATCTCAGAGGCAAAAAGTTGGCAGAACACTAGTTTCAATTTCCCCTCTATCAGTATGGCCAATAATCATAGAAGACTTAGACCATCAGTCCTCAGGAAAACAAAATTATTTAAAAAAATTATATATTGTTTCAACAACTAACTGATTTTGAACATTTGTGGACACTAAGATTTCCACAATATTCTCTCCAAATTAAGAATTATTGCTGGATTAGAAGGCATAGTTTGTCCATTATGAAATTGTTGGTCCTTATCTCAGTCTCTAAATTGGATCCATTCCTTGATATAGCAATATTTTTGGAATACAATCAGTATTGTGCTTTGCACAAATCCAGGTAAATTACATCAGTGGCTCTTTCCTCATCCCCCAACTCTCTAGCTCTGTCATACCTCTTAGGTTACAATTTAAGATGTAACCAAAAGCATCTGTTAAAACCAGGTGGGGTACTCTGTTAAAACCAGGTGGGGCAATGTTTTTTATCTCTTTCATGACACATCCCTGATAACTCCCTCCAGAGGGATATCTTCTGTTAATGGGCCATCAAGCCTCACTGCATGACTCATAAAATTACATCATCCTATTGTGAGATGCTCCGCCCAGAGGGAGGAACCAAAGATTCCCACCTGGATATAATCTGAGGTTTGGAACACCACACTCAGTCCTACTTGCTGGATTCTCAGAGGACAAGAGCTACCACTGGACCTTCAGGTGAAGACCAGACCCTTCTTCAGGATCACCTCTTCAACAGAACCACTTCACCTGGACTGCTACCACCACCCTGACTAACAGGCTGTCAGGTTGTATCCTGACTCTGTCAGTGTTCTTGAACTATTGCATTTATTTTAATTTTCCTATTAAACTATAATTCTGCCTTGCGATCTCCCACTGGTTAGTTTGCAAACTAGTACATATTTTGGCGCACTGTGTGGGGCTCGACCTGAGAGAAAGCCAGAATTAAAATTTTGTATTAAGAGAAACCTATTCACCATGGTGCTCAGCCTGTCTATATGGGTACTGTACCTTGCTCTCTATATTTTTCCTCACATGGGAAACTACCTGCCTGTTGTAACGCTCCTGTTTAGACCAGGGAATGGTATGAGAACTGCTTTATTGGTTTATTATGTCTATTGCATGATAACCTGCGGGGCAATGAATGCCATGCGGAATATATACTCAATTTTGTTTGCCTGTCCTAGTCTCGGCTACTGTGTCTGGAACCTCCTCAACAATCATACCCAGCCTCTGGTGGGAAGAGTAGAGAGTGGATTCTTCCGGCCTTTCAGGCCAGGCACAGCAGTTTTTCAAAATATTGAGTTCCCTCTGGATGCTAAGGATGGCATAATCTTGTCAGTTCTGTTTTCTTTTTTTCGCTACAACCTGCACTGTGTAGAATCATGCTTAGACTCAGAGCTATGGCACAGCATCCTCAGGATGAGAGGGAGAAAAGCAGCAAAACAACAGACACCATGTCCATGCAAAACGTCAAAAAGAGAAAAGGAACCAAAAGAGCAGTCAACACTTCCAAACAAACTGCCACTGGGTCAGAACAGCCTAAACTGGTAGCAGTTGCTCCCATTTAGAAGAAGAAATCCAAGAGCAAATCAGTCCACATAGTG